>NW_026496741.1:0-17706 GCF_026875155.1 Cherax quadricarinatus | reverse complement strand
AAAAAATATGCATGAGATGATTCATTATTTATATCAAAATATTCGGGGGTCTCCCCCCCTTTTTATTATGGCTTATTTTTTTCGTTAGAGTATATAACATGTTTGTATGTTCTTTAAAAGTTTATTTACATATTAGATAAATTCTGATAGATAAAAACCGTAGATTTGATATTAAAAGTTGATATAAGCGTAATAAAACGTGTTTTCTCGGGCACTCTTGGAGGGGGAACAGCCCAGTTTTCCCCGATGGGCCGGGTTTGGCTCTAAGTCTCGGATAAGCTCCCCCTATGCTTTTATGCCAAATAGTCGTTATTATATTAGAAAGAATAATGCAAAAAGAAGAGATTAAAAAAAGGAAAAAAATTTCCCAAAAAAATATATGGGCTGTGGGCAGACGCGTGCCCTGTCACCATACCTGATATAAATGACTATAATTTTTGCAGCCGCAGCAAGCAGAACAAGGTGCTCTAACCTGCCGTCCCGGGGCCTATCCGAACTCCAGTGAGGGCCCAGATTTGAAGTATGGCAACAACATGCAAGTAACCTATAGTGACATAAAAATGACGGTGCGACAACGAATGGATAATATGAAAAAAAGAGGGCCGGCATTCAAGCCAGCCTGCTGCCAGACGTAAACCCGACATGAGACGTTTTCCAACAATTTGAAAAAACTGACCCCCCTATCAATGAAACCAGTGTTAAGGGGGGAAGCAAATGGCAGAAAACCTGATCAACAAAATTTCCCCAAGGAAATGCAGTCTGTAAACTTTTTTTCTTCAGTGCCAAACGGGGAAAAGAATTGAGATTTTAACTGGTGACGGCACCCAAAAACAGCGTACTCCCAGAGTAAAACTAGCGAGTGAAATTTCATCTTTAGACGTTCATCTGTTGCAGTGCTCAATTGTACCACCATAATACCTGTACAGTGCTAACAAAGGGGGAAACACAGGGACTCGTAAAATAACGTAAAAAAACTCAAGGTTTAGGACGGTTATCCCTCGTGCCAGTCGGGGGAAAAAAAAGTGAATATTTAAAATGTCAAGGTTAATGTTTTAGTGCTGACCTATATTCAGGGACCAGTGTACGTGAGGAATCATAGCAGAAAAACCCAAATATATCTAAAAAGTAAGGAAAGTCGGTTGTAGGTGGCGTTACCCCCCTCAGTGTTTTAAAAATGTCTGAGCAGCAGAAAGGTCAGGAGAAAAAACAACACCCCCAAAAACCCCCCGATAAAGGGAAATTGGGGGGGGTTTGGGAAAAGGATAAACCATTGGTTAAACCTTTCGATCTCCCCAGAATGGAAAGGAGTTTGAATTAATTGGTGAACCCAGACTGTGAAGGAGGTGGGAAGGGGATTTGGTTAAATAAGGGGTTAATTGTAAGGGGTTTGTGAAGTTAGGGAAAAAGTGGCATTAAAGGGGGTTTTTAAAGGGGAAAATTTTTTTCTAGAAATTTCAGTGGTGATTGCTAAAGCGGGTATAAGGTACTAGGGACTGGAAAAGAAAAAATAAATATTATTGTATTGAGAAAAAGAGCAAAAAGAGTAAAAAATGGCAGGCATTAGGGGGGTACAGGTTGCCATAATTTATTTATCTTTCTTCTTCTTTCCATGAAAAAAGAAATCAGTCATGGGGGGCTGGAAAAGGTGAATGGAAGTGAAAACAGCGCCCTGGACAAAAAAGCCCAACAGTTCCCATCCTATCAGAAAAGAAAATGTCACTATCCCCGAAGGTTTTGGAAACACCGCTTTCCCCAAAAAAAAACGTGGCACACAGCTCTTATTGTAGCGCTCTTAAGTGGGATACCCAAATTTAACCCAGGCCCTAAAAACTATTGTGAAGAGGCAAAAAAGACAATAAATGACGGCATAATGACGGTCTAGTAGCTAGGAAGATAACCTTAACTCCATATGTAATATACTAGGTCAATGTGAGACAATACAGCCATTATTATTCAAAACCACCAAAAAAGGACATCACTGTACAAAAGTACGCATAAAAAACAGAAAAGGCCCTTATGTAAAATGTGTAAGGGGTGGGTGCATGTGATGTTGTAAAATTATAGAAAGGGGGTCCCAGAATTCATTTTGTGTATAACAAATGCACTTTGCACAGTTACCTTTAGCAATGATGACTTTGATTTCCCTAATTTTATACAAAGACCCATTGATTTTTGATGATTATAATTGTTTATGAAAACAGGCCTTCACTTTTTATGTCAATGCAAGATCACTTCTTCCAAAATTGGCAGAGTTGGTTCTAGCTAAAAAATTAGGGCGGCAGTTTAACCTCTCTAAATCCGGGTTGGATGATACGGTGATGCGACGAGGTCAAAATAGAAGGTTACAATATAAACGTTAGATAGGAACAGAAAGGGGGGGTATGTGCCTCATTAGAAATGACTTAGTTTAAAACCCAAGCCCTGATTTAAATAAAAATAAACTGGAGATTCTTGGTTTAAAGTGTGCTTCCCCAAAAAAACCCCATCTTGTAGGAATTTTCCCGCCCTCCCCCAGGACCAGTTCTTAGAAGATTTTTCCCAGAGTCTTGTCCGGAGTGAAAAAAAATTGCGGAAAATAATCTGGGCGATTCAATATCTTTTTTCGGGCAGCAAAATAACGGGCTATGAAAAGGTAAAAGCAAATTCGGTTTAAATTTGTTAAACTAACTAATTAATCACCAACCCGGATCAACAGTCCGCCACCTGACCACATATTTTGTAACCGCTCTGAGAACATTAGTCAGTCAGGCGTCTTTACCACAGGTTCTTAGGGGTCATTTATCATTTACTGCACCAAGAAAATATTTTGGGGAAGTGGCCTACACAGGACAATAAAATGAGGTCAACTGAAATACAGTAAAGAAAAAACTGGTAAAGGTACCCCAATTGTGACTGGGGCATGATAACAAGTTGCAGGACGTAAAAAAGATGCCTGGGAAAAAAATTTAAAACAATGTTCCTACCTCCTTTTTTAAAAATTGCACCCGTTAAAGAGGTTAGGATTAAAGAAAACTGAAAACCCCGGATGACTACTGAGATTTAGATAATATGAAAATTTGAGACCAGTGCTAAAAAGATTTAAAGAAACAGACAGGATATTGCGCCTAAAAGAAATTTCCAAAAAGGGTGAGGAAAAAAGAGTGCAGAGACTTATAAAAGGGCAAAGGCAAAGCACTATTGCTCAAAAATTTAAGGTTAAGCTAACCCCCAGAAAGCTTGGCAACAACTAAAACAGTTGGGGGATAGCCATAAGCGTGATAGGGTTAACATAGTTCACTGTCGATAATGAGGGATGCCCCGAAACTCTAAGGTGGAAAAATTTCTTTAATTCCCACTACACATCTGTTGCATAAAACTAGTAAAAAAACACCAGCTGCACAAAACCTTTAACCAGATTGATAAGTTTCAAACTCTTTACCAATAAAGGGGGAACCCCCCAACAGTTGCAACTAGTAAGTGTATTTCATGACTTCATTCAAAAAAAACTAAGCAGGTTAAAAACCCAATAGGCACGGCCCCGATAAACCCCTTAAATTCCTAAAAAATGATGCTTTGAATTCAATCCCTATTGCCCCATAAAAAAATTATCAATCACCACTAATACCGTACCGGAGGGGTTCAAGGAGGCCCGGTTCTCTTCTTCAAGAAAAATAGTAGGGGTTGATGTAAGAAATATAGGCCTGTTAGAATTTTCTCGTATAATATCTAAAATTCTGGAGAGGGCGGTGTTTCTCAAGTAGTTAAGTACCTTAATGACAAAAGCATTTTCCATACTTAATCGGGCTTTAGAAAATCCTACTCAACCGACACCTACCCTTTTTAAACTGATGTCAAAGGGGAACCTTTATAGGTATGATACCTTAGACCTGCAAAAAGGCCCTTGATTTTGTCAACCACAATATATTATGTAAGAAACTTCAAGTATCGGTATAGGTTCTGTTGATGGTTTAAGTCCTCCTTAGCAATAGGAGAAAAATTTTTCAAATCAATAAAATGGAAACCCCATCACCTGCCATAACATGTGGATCCCCCCAAATGTTTTGGGTTCCCCTTATTATTTTATGTTTGTCATTTATATGCCTATAGTGTCAAGTGCAAACTCCTATGTATGAGATGCAGTGCTTGTTGGACAGGTAAAGCCCACAAAAATATTGCTAATGTTTTTAAAACCCGGAATGGAGTCCTGCAGCAAATTTGGTTTGAGACAACAAACTATCATTACATTGGGAAAAATGAACCTTCTTTTGGGACGAAACATAAATGAGAAGGGTAAAAAATTTTAATTTTTAGTTAATGGGGGGCCATCACTTTGGTTTCATCAGTAAAAATCTGGGAATCCCTTTGACCCATGCATGTCAGGGAATTGGTAGGGAAAAGTGTAGTAAAGAAAACGAAGCCTGACTGAAGTTTTGTATAGACAAGCACAGTGTTACCTATGAGGCTCGCAGGACCCTATTCTAGCCCTTTTACAATGCCATATTGTTTTCGTTGCTCTTTATGGTACTCTGCCTTTTACAAAAAAAAACTGAAAAATAGACTGAAAAAACCCCGAACAAAATCGAAGTTATCCCGGGGCTGGGGGAAAGAGAACTGTAGGCCAGGATGAATTACAGCAGTTGGATTGCTGAAGTTGAAGACAGAGTAAAACAACTGAAAACTAAATCATGTTTATAAAATTGCTCACAAACGTGTCCGAATATCTTGCGTCAATTTTTTCAAGGTTGGGAACCCCAAACAATCATAGTATGGGGGAGAGAGCACAACTTTGTAGTACCCCCCAGTCATTTTCCAGGGGGTCAAACACCTTTTATTGTACAAAAAAAGGAAGGAACAGATACCCCCAATTCAAAGGCCCGTCTAGCTGAACCAGTTCAAGAAGAGTGCCAAAAAGGTGTCTGATGAAATTGCTACGAAAGGGGCGGAAAGTTTTTTATTTTTTAGTAACTAGTGTAAATTTTACCCTTTTTCCTAGTAATGACCCTGTATTGTAGATAGTCTTAAAGCCCCCGTGTAGTAGATAGTTTTAAAAACCCTCGTGTAGTAGATGTCTTAATGACCCCCCGTGTAGTAGATAGTCTTAATGACCCCCGTGAGAGATGTCTTAAAGACCCCCGTGTAGTAGATGTCTTAATGACCCCCGTGTAGTGATAGTCTTAAGACCCTCTGTAGTAGATAGTCTTTTTAGTATGATAAAAAGATGTTATCTTCATCGTTTGAATAAAAAAAAAATATTATCCTTTTTTTATTTTTTTATTATCCACTTTCCCATTCCCCCAAGGCGGGTGGCCCCAAAAAAAAAAACTTTCACCATCATTACCCCTCACTGTCTTCCCAGAAGGGTGCTTTACCTACGTTTTTAAACTGAAATTAACACCCCCTTCAGAGTGCAGGCACTTTATTTCCCCCATCTCCGGACTAAAGCCGGCCTGCCGGTTTCCCTGAATCCTTCAAAAATGTTACTTTGTCACACTCCAACAGCCGTAAGTATTAAAAACCATTTTTTCCCCTTCATCCTATCAAACACGCTCACGCATCCCTGCGGGAAAGTCCAAGCCCCTCGCAACAAAACCTCCTTTACCCCCCCCCTAAAAACCTTTCCTAGGCCGACCCCTCCCCCGCCTTCCTTCATACGACTGATACACTCTTGAATTTTTCTTTTCGCTCCTTTTCTTTTACATGTCCGAACCCCCCTCAAAACCCCCCTTCCTCACCCCTTGGACAACATTTTTTGGTAATCCGCCCCCCTAATTTCCCAAAATCGAATTCTCTGCATTTTTTCACACCACAATTGCCTAGACATGACATCCCCACTCCCTCCACCCTTCTCCCGTTTGCAACTTCATCACCCATTTTCACCCCCATATAAGGGGTTTGGAAAAACTTTCTCTAACATTCCCCTCTTTCCCTTAAAGGGAAAAAAAATTCTTTGTCCCCCACAGACTCTAGTGCACCATCACTTTTTTTCCCTTCAATTCTATGATTCCCCTCATTTTCATAGACCCTCTCTGAAACGTCCATCCCAATTCTGAATAGTTCACCTTCCATACTCTCTCCCCCCAAATCTGATATTCAATCTTTCATCCCCAAATTTTTTTTGTTATCCTAAAACCCTTACTTTTCCCTGTTTTCCCTTTAATTTTCTTTTTTTGCACCCCCTACCAAATTTTCCCCCCAATTCTGCAAACTTCTCTTCAAAATTTCCCCCAAGAGCACAGTTCATCAGCAAAGAGCAGGTGAAAACTCCCTTTGTGTTGATTTTTATCTTTTAACCCCACGCCTCTTGCCAAGACCCTCGCATTTACTTTCTTAAAACCCCCATTATAAATATATTAAAAAACCACGGTAAATCAACCCCTTGTCTAAGGCCTACTTTTATGGGAAAAAATTTTCTCTTTCCAACTACTCAAATTTGAGCCTCATATCCTCGTAAAAAATCTTCTGCTTTCAGTAACCTACCCCCCTACACCTTTTACACTTGAAATCTGCCACATTCCCCCCCTACCCCCCTGTCATACGTTTTTCCAAATCCTAAATGCCACAAACACCTTTTAGCCTTTTCTAAATACTGTTCACTTATAGTTCATGTAAACACCGGGTCCCACCCCCTCCTTTTCCCTAAAGCCCCCTTGTTCATCTGCTATCCTATTTCCGTCTTCTTTAATTTTTTAAAATTTAACTCTACCATACCTTACCAGGTATACTCAAAGACTTATCCCCCTATAATTTTTGCACTCTCTTTTACCCCTTTGCCTTTATAAAAAGGGAATATGCATCTCTCGCCAATCCTAGGTCCTTCCCCTCTTCCCATACATTTATTAAAAAATTGCAAAAACCACCCCAAAACTATATCCCCCCCTGCTTTTAACATTTTATTTTACCCCATCAACCCCCAGCTGTTCCCCCTTTCATTTTCCCTACCCCTCACGAACTTCCCCCCCCTTCACAACGGGGTCTTCCTCACCCTCAAGATGTTTTTCCCCCCTTTGCCCTTACACGAAAACACAGCTTCCCTATCTTCTCAACTTTGTAATTCCTAAAAATTTCCCCTCCATCTTCCCAATACCTTAACTCTCCATTTAAAACTCCCCTTTCCCCTATTTTTACTGACAAATCCATTTGTTTCTGGCTTTCTTAACTTGTTTATCCACTCCAAAACTTTTTCTTATTTTCAAAAACTTTTTTGATAACATCTCACCCATCTTTCTTTATCTCTTTTTAATTGTTTTCACCACTTCAAACCTCTCTTTTTTTCTCCATATATCTTCCCCCTTGCATCACTTTATTTGTAAAAAACTTCTCATTGCTAACTTTTTCTCCCTTTCTACTCTCTTTACATCATCATTCCACCAACGCTCCCCTTTCCTCTGCCCCCTTTTTCCCGTAACCACAAATTCTGCTGAGCACTCTAAACACTACTTTTTTTTAAAAATACCCCATACCTCTTCGACCCCATTGCCCCATGCTTATTGCCATTTCCTCAATGCTGTTTATATCTTACCCCAACTCCCCTTTTTAGTTTTAAACCTTCACCCCTTCTCTTCCCCCATGCTTTATTCTCCTTTTTTATCCCCTCTACCTTTTACTCTCGTTTAGCTACAACTAGAAAGTGATCTGATAATCTGTGGGGCCCCTCTAAAAATGTACATCCTGAAGTCTACTCAAAGTCTTTTGTTACCAAAACATAATCCCAAAAAACTACTGTTTTTTTCGCCCTACATATATCTTGTATATTATTTTCCTCTTTTTCTTAAAAAAAGTTTCCCTTAACTGTTAGGGAAGACACTATGCAACGTTAGGTATCTTTATTTTGAAAAGTTTCGCCCCAAGTAGGCTTTTTCAGCGAGTAAGAAAAGTTGATAGAAGCAGAAAATCTTGAAGACGATGTAATCAGTCCATCCCCTTAAAGTTTTGAGGGGTCAGTCCCCCAGTTGGAGAGCTTTTTTTCCCTAGAATAAACAATAGGAGATGAAGTGACAGGATGGCCTATTTTAGCGCCAAAAGGTGGGACGTAGGTCAAGGGGAGGTAAGAATCAGATGTTGGGGGTCAGGTCCCCCTCAAAACCAGCCGTTCCACTAGGAGGTTGCAAAAATTATTGTAGGTCTGTACCAAGATACCCCTTTGGTGAGAACGGCTGGATTTGAGGGGACCCGACCTCCCCAAAATCTGAGTTCACCTTCCCAGTGACCTACGTCTCACCTGTTGGCGTATAAATAGGCTCCAATCTGTACTTATCTCCCTATTGTTTCATTCTATGGAACAATGCTTCCAGACTGAGGGATGACCACCTCAAAAATTTAAGGGTGATGGACTGATTAATCGTCTTCAAGTATCTTCTGTTCTTTTAACTTTTCTGTCTCGATGAAGAAACCTACTGTGTTGGCGAAAAGTTTCAAAATAAAGAACCCAATGTTTCATTGGTCTTACCCAACAACCCGTCGGTTTTTTACCATTTTAATGTTCATTACCTAAAACTAAACCCCCTTTTATACAAAATTCAATCAAAAGGGCTCCCTTTTTCATTTTCACCCGGCACCCCAAAATTACCTACCCCACCCCCTTTTAAAAGTTTCTCCTACTTTAGATTCAGGTCCCCTACCAAATTATCTCTCACTTGGTTAAAAAAGGGTCCTATACTTTATTAACATCTCCCCAAAATCTCTCTCTCTCCTCTGCATTCCCCTTTTTTCCGGTGCATACACACTTATTATGACCCACTTTTCGCATCCCAACCTTACTTTAATCCACATAAAATTTTTGAATTTTTCACATTCAAAATTTTCTTTTCTCCCTTCCATAAATAACATTTAACATTCTGCTACCCCCTTCCTTTGCTCTAACTCTTCAGATACTCCAGATTTAATCCCCTTTATTTCCCCCCCCCTGAAACTCTCTACCCCCCTTTGCTTTGTTTCGCTTAGAGCCCGGGAACCCAATTTTTTTTCATTCATAAAATAGCAATCTCTGTTTTTTGTCATCCGACTACATCCCGCACATTTAAGCATCCCAGTTTTATAAAGTTTTTTTTTTCTTTTTTTGTAAATGTTACAGGAGAAGGGGGTTTCTAGCCCATTGCTCCCGGCATTTTAGTCGCTCTACGACAGCATGGTTTCGGGGAAAGATTTTTTTCCCCTTTCCCCGGACAAAAGAAGAAATAAAAAAAGAAAAAAGAGCTATTTAGAAAAAAAGGGAAAAACCTGATGTTGTTTTTTTTTTTTATGCAGTGGTGTCTTGAGTGTGACCAAAGTGTAAATAAAAGTAGCAAAATTTTCCTGTTATTTGGTGTTATGAGACAGAAAAAAAAACCAGCAAACCTACCCTCATGCAAAACGTTTCGGTTTTTTTTCACAGTCATCTGGCAGGGCGGTAGTACTTCCGGGTGGTTGCTGTTACCAACCTACTATAACCTTTATATTTAAAAATAAGGGTAAAAGGACCCAAAGGAAATATGTCACTCTGTTTTTGACTTTTTTGGGTTATCCCAGGTTCTCTACCATATGTGCTATGTATGGTAATTCTATGTAATGTATTTGTGTTTTAAACCCGAATAAACTTTTTTACTTACTTATTAATTCTTTTTGGTCCATTTTTTTGCCAAAAAGTTTTGCTATTTTCGGTATTATAAATGAATTTCCTAATTTTTTGATTTTTGGTTTAGCGCGCGTGGAAATTTGTACGCCCCCTGAACGCATTCCTGAGGGGACACATCAACCCGATAATGGTTGCAGCATTGGGAAAAATAGCGAACCTAAGAACAGGTATTGAACCTTATAAGGAATCGTTCAAAACTCTTTCACCGTTTAAATCAGGCCCCTAAAAGTGTTAAAAAGCACCAGTATGAAACCCCAACCCGGTCAAGCGCGTCAAGAAATTAGAAAAAATGCATTGTTTTAACAGACTAGACCGGAGCTAAGGGGGAGTCCTACGAGGAGAGGTTTTGGGAAAAAAGTCCCTTTAAGACAGAAAAGACGGGGGGTAGGGAAGGGGAGGAATGATTTAAAAAACATATCCTGAGAGGAATTGCAAGGTGATGGGGGCCCGAATGTTTCTGAGACAGGACTCAGCAAAAAGGGGTCACAATGGAAGTTGATGTCTCAGTTGTACAGGGATGTTAGGGGAATAGTTTTCCTTGAAGGGAGGGGGGCCCCAGAGGAGGGAGCACATGGGGTATGTGTCACTAGCATCAATTTTTCCCATAATTTTATCATAACAGGAAAATTACCTGACGTGTGGAAGACAGAAAAAAAAGTCCCAGTTTTAAGAAAGGGACAGACGTGATAAATTACAGATTAGTGTCGCTGACATCCTAGTTGTAAAGTTGAGAAGTTATCGGAAAAGAGTGAGGGAAGCACTAGAAAAAAAGGGGTCAATATTACAATCGAGGTTAAAAAAAAATTCCCCGGGTTGGGGAAATTTTTAAAAAAAAAAAAAAATTTAAAAAGGGGGGAAGGGGGGGGAGAAAAGGGGGGGGTGGGGCAAAAAAAGGGGGGGAAAAAAAAGGGGGAAAAAAGGGAATAGGGGAAAAAAGAAGGGAGGAGAAAAATTTTAAGGAAAAAAGATAGGGAAAGAGGGGGAGAGGAGGAAGGGGGGGTTTAAAAAAAGGGGGGGGGGGTTTTTGGGGGGGGAAAAAAAAAAGGAAAGGAAAAGAAGAAAAGGCCCAGCCGCAGAGAAGAAAAAAAAGGGGAGGGAGAGGAAAAAAATTTGGAAGGGAAAGGGAAAAGGGGAAGAAGAGGAGAGGAAAAGGGTGGAGAGAAAAAAGAAGGGAGAGAAGGAAAAGAAGAAGGAAAGGGGGGGGAAAATAGAGTTTGAAGGAGCCGGGAAGAAAGAGGAAAGAAGAGAAGACTAAGAGAAGGAAGCATAAAAAGTGAAAAAGGGAAAACAAGCAATAGGAGGAAAAGAAGGAAAAAAATAGGTGGGAGGAAGGAGAGGAAAAATAAGGGAAAAGAAAAGAAAAGGAGGAAAGAAAGGGAGGGAAAGTGGAGAAAGGAGAAAAGAGGTGGGGGGTTTTTAAGTAAGAAGGACAAGAAAATCGAGGAGGAGAAGAAGATAGGGGAAAGTTTTTTAAAGGGAAAAGGGGGAGAGGGGAGGAGAAGGGGAGGATAAAAACAAAAAAAAACAAAAAGAAAAAAGAGGGGAAGAAGAAAAAGGGTTTGGGGGGGGGGGTAGAAGAAAGAGAAGCAGAGAAAAAAAGAAGGTGGGAATTTAAAAGAAAGGAGAAGAAAGGGAGAAAAAGGAGGAGCCCCTAAAAGGGAAGGGGAAAACAAAAGCCGGGAAGGGAAAAAGAGAAGAAGAGAAAAAGAAAAAAAGAAAGGAGAGAGAGGGGAGGGTAGAAACCATCTTTTGGATGTAGGAAGGTTTTGACACAATACCAAATAAGACTTTTTGAAAAGCTGAGAGCAGGCGGGAATGGAAGGAAAATACTGTAAGGGATGGGGAAAATTTCCTGAAGGAAAGAAAGACGTATTTTTGGGTAAAAGAGGGGGTGTCAAGGAGGTACATGGTCGAGGGGGGTTTCCCCAAAGGGGTGTCCTAGGTCTAGTGCTCTTTCTTGTTTGTGTAAAAGACAAAACAAAGGAAAAGATTCAGAAGTGCCCAGTTCTCAGCGATTTGAAGTTAATGAGTAAAATGCAACGGCGAGGATCAGGAAAACTTTCAAGGGGATCGGGACGGGCTGCAACCCTGCTCCTGTCGGAGCGGGCTTGCAGCCTGTTGAAAGTTGGGAAGTTTGGGAAAGGTCAAAAGTAGGAAATGAAATACAAAAAGGGTAAAGGGCTGCAAGAGTCACTCGGGGAAAAGGATTTTGGGGTTTGAGTATCATCCCGACACATCTCATGATGCGCATATCAACCAGGTATACCAGGCGCCCAGAATATGGGCCCCTGGCTAACCTGAGAAAAAACGTTTCTACTTTCTATGCAGCAGGCCTATTTTTCCAGCTAGGCAGGTCCAAATCCCCCTACTGGATATCCATTGCCCAAAACCTAATGGGGTCGGGTACATTATTTAAATGAAAAAGCACGGCATCAGCCCAAACTAGAAACCCCCCCACCCCCCCCCACATCCACTCATGTATTTATCCAACCTATTTTTAAAACTACACAACTTTAGTTTTATGATGATACTCGGAGTTTGTTTCATCACCCACAACTCTATTACCAAATCAGTTTTTTTAAATAATTTTTCTTAAAACTGAATTTTTCCAATAAGTATGTAGCACCAGTATGGAATCCACACCGGGTAAACATTTAAAGAATTAGAGAAAGTGAAAAGGTTTGCAACAAGTCTTGCCCTGGGACGGGGGGAAACCTACTAGGAAGATTAAGGGACTCAACTGACAAATTGTGGACAGAAGGGATGGGGGGGGGGAACAAAAAACGAGAGGAATTGACAAGGGGGAATTTGGACATAATTTTTTAGAGATGTGACAGGGCAAAAAGGGGTGACAGCGGGAAAGATGAAAACTCGATGATTTCTATATATTTAGGGATGTAAGGAAGTGAAGCGTAAAGGTTTTTACGGGAGGTGAGGCCAGGACAAAATGTACGAAAAAAGGAGAATTTTCTTTTAAAAAAGTAGGCCTTAGCAGGGATTTGTGATATAAAACATGGTTTTCAATATATTTATAGTGGTGTTGTATGATAATGAATTTTTTAAAGTTTAGGTGTCCAGAAGTGTGGGTTAAAAGATTAAACTAACACAAAGTGGGAGTTGTCACTGATGCTTTTTTGCTGATAAACCACTTTTGGGAGATTTTGAAGAGTGTTGCAGGGGTTGGTGACCGAGTTTGGGAGGGTATGTAAAGGAAGGAAGAAAAAACAAACATAAGAAATAGGAAGATGATGAGGATATAAAATTTAGGAAATGGAAGTTTGGATATCAGATTGGAGGGAGTGTGGAAGAAGTGAATGTATTCAGATTTTGGGAGTGGCTTGTCAGTAGATGAGTCATGATAACGAGGTGAATAATAGAATTGATGAGGGGAAAAAATGAGTGGTGAATTGAGGATTTGTGGAGACAAAGAAAAGTTATCCATCGAATCAAAAAGGAGAATTTATGAGAGTATAGCTATACCAGCGCTCTTATAGGGGTGTGAAACATTGGTGGTGAATGTTGCAACCAAGCAGAAGCTGGAAGCAGTTGAGATGTGTCTGAGGGCAATGTGTGGTGTGAATGTAATTCAAAAATTCTTTAGTTTGGAGGTGCAGGGTTACTAAAAGTATTATCCAGAGGACTGGAGGAGTTGTTTGAGATGGTTTGGATATTTAGAGAGGGTGGAAACAAAATACAATGGCTGGAAGAGCATATAAATCTGTAGTGGAAGGCAGAGTAGGGGTCAGCCTTGGAATGGTTGGAGGGGGGGGGTTTAAAGGAGGTTTTGTGAGAGAGGGGTTTGGGAAACTCCACCCAGGCTTTGTGTGAGCGTGTTAGGAGGTAAATGGTGACAAATGTTTTTTTTATGACGACGTGCTGTTGAAGTGTGAACAAGGAAAAATTTACAAAGGGATTCAGGAAAATCAGCAAACTGGACTGAGTCCTGGAGGGGGGAAGGAGGGGAGTTAATGTTGCTTTTTATTAGCTGTATTGTAGGTGTGCTTCTGGCGTGAAGGGATGATGACAGTGTTTCTTTTTTTAAACTGGCTGCCCCTGCTTTGGTGGTAAAATGGCCTGTGTTAATATACACACACATATATATATATATTATAATATATATATATATATATATATATATATATATATATTATATAATCTGTGGTCGAAGGAAACTCTAACCTACGACCCTGGGACAAGGTACGCAGGTTTTGTGTTTGGTGTGTGTATTCGCATATTATGAACCTTTTGAAATGGAACTTACCTAATAGCGTGTTTAGCTTCTTCAAAATTCATAAACAAAGTATTTAACATTGAAAATGTCCATTGATTGCAGAGAAGACGCCGAAAAGATCAGTGAGGTGGAGACGTGATACCACCAAGAGACGGGTTGCTCCCTCTAGCAGGCGCTGCTGGAGACACCACTCAGCAAAGATTTCCAGGAAGAGCGGTCCGACTCACAACAACAACAGCCCACACTCCTAGACATCTTCCGCATCTGGCAACAATTATTATATGAGAGCTGAGCACAGAGCCCTGATGATACGTTTGTCACTCTTTTGTGAGGGAAAGTTTAATAGATAGGAGTAGCGAGGGAAAATATATAGTAACAATAGTTTCATTGCCGGCTACTTGTTAAGGTAGAGTAAGTCAAACTCCGTATTCCCGCCTTTTTTCCCCCACCCCTAAAGTGATAGTTTGTTTGCCGGCTGCTTGTTAATGTAGGGTCAGTCTAGCTCCCACTATCCCTTTCCCCCCCCTCTCCCCCCCCCCGGAAGGTGACGTGTGGGGCTTGGTCAACAGTAAATCACTCGACTCACAGCTCCCAACACACTATAAGTACATGCCTGCCTTGTATTCTAGTGGATTTATTGGTTGTAAAGCTTCACTTTTGGGCCAATAATAAACTTAGTTCTTTTCAGCCTTGCTCTAAGTTGACTGTTGTAATAATCACCACGTCTTTTAGGTATTGTAAATTATCATGGAGAGTGATTATTTAAAACAGTGGGTAAACCTGTCTATCTTTTCAGCTTTGGGTGACAGAAAAGGGTCACCTGTCAATCAACGAGAAAAACTGAAGGAGACGGACTAACGTCCTGGAGCGTCCCATATTGGATTTACTTGCCTGTGCACTTGTATGAAGAATCAGGACATAACCCCTCATCATTACAGCGGTCAAGAACCTGATCTCCTGTCATCGGGAAAGATTACTTACGGCCACTAGAACGAAACCAGTGGGTTGTCACCAACAAACCTGCGACCCCCCCCCCCCCCCCCCCCATCATCAGCAACGGCTTCTATTGCAACAATACGCCCGTGTCACCAACACCGACACCCCAAATTTTTAGCGTTGGGAAATTTAGATTTTCATTTATATTTTTTAATTTTTAAATTTCTTTCATTTTAGATCAGTATTTCATATTTAAGTGTTTATATTTCATATTTCCTAAATAATAAAGGTTGTGTTTATATTTGTCAGTTTTTGTTCTTTTTCTATTCATTAATTTTCCTGAGGAGGAGCCAGCCTTAGTAATACTGATTGAAGTTTTTTACAGGGCTGAGTAAGCCTTCACACTCATATTCGTGTGTATGCTATAAGAAATCGGTCACTATTTTACAGGAAGTGTATATGACTGTAGATATTAGTTTTTCATGTGGTTTCTTTTGAATGCCCCTCTAATTCATTTCAAAAATGTCAGTACTAATTTTGTTCTTCATTTTGGGTTTTACATCACTCAGATTCCTTTCTCAATCGTTTTAGTGACCAAAACACTTCAGAATTATTAGATAATATTTTAGAAAAGGTTTATTTGACATATTATTTTAAATTCTCACAAGGTTTATTCGTCATCCTTCTCCTTATCAGAGCCAGTGTGTTACGTAAGAATAATATAAGCATTACTCTCTCAGTTTTCCCCAAGGCCCTGGGAGAGAAATTTTGTGATCTGGATCCCTTTATTTCCAAGATGAATCATATGTTTAATTTTTGTTGGAATTTTTATTGCTGTTTTTTTATGAGCCATAAGGGCTCTGAACCTATGGAAATTTGGTTTGTGTAATTGAGAAAAGTTTATGTATTCTCAAGAAGTTTGAAATGTGAAATTGGCAGTTGCACCTTCTTCATCCTCCTATATGGAGGTGTAAGACAGTGTGGTGTACTGAGTTACCCTGGCCATCAGCTTTCAGAATGTAAATTATTAATTTTGGATTCTTTTTGACTTTCAACAAAGGATCTGTGAAGCTACACAGCATCCTTACTGCTTGCCAAATCGCCACTCTCGCAGTCATACACTTTTATTGTCCTAATGGGCCCCTCCTATGATGTCTCCAGATTCAGTACCTCACTACTGGACGGGATGAAAGGTCTTCTCGGGGTTCAGTTTACAAGTGATCGGAAAGTGGGACTAAAGCACTTCTCAAGCCTTGAAAGACTAACCACCTCAAAACTACGGATTGGGTCTCATCATTACCGATCCCTGATTCGGTTGTCTCCATATTTGGACATATCTGTACTCGCTGAAGAAAATTGTAGAGCAGGGAAAAATATTCGAAATAAAGATACATACCCCGACGCACGTGTGTGTTATTTGTCTTCTTGTTGGTGTTGTTTCCATTTATAAATGACAATACTACCACTAAATGTAATAATAATATACAAAAAACAAATAGATAAGTGCGACACCCATGCAACAGTTAGGTGAGCTTATTTCGATGTGTTTCCTCTAGGAAACGTTCTCGCCTTCTTCAGTCAATACAGAGACAACTAGTTTGCACAGGAAAAAGCCGTTAGAGCTAAAATGATGTGACAGTCCATAACTTTGGAGTTTAGTTTTGAGGCGATAATCGTTCAGCCAGGAAGTATTTGCTTCATTGGTCTTGAAAGATTTGATGTCACAGGAGAAGGCCGCTAGCTGCAAAATTAAGAAACTAGAGTTGTGAGGAGGGTTCCTGTCAATTCCTTTGGTAAAAACCTTGAGGACAATAAATCTTCCGTAATGATAGCATTTTTTGACTACTATTATTTCTTTGCGACCGTCAATTTGGAGTCAAAAAGGACAATTAGGCTGACTACAGAACAATATGGCCCCATTCATTGGAGAATCTCAGATCAATTGCTAGTTTTTCGAAAATTTCCCTTTAATTTTGAAATTTTGTTTATATAATTAACTGAAAAGAAATTACATTAATATTTTTCAGTTTGAGGACATAATAGCTAATTGATCATCAATATGTTTCGAAAACAAAAGAGAGAGAGAGAGGAGAGAGAGAGACATACAGACATACCTGATGGGCATCGGCAAGAAGAAGAAAGAGCTGAGAATAGGTCATGTTGGGGTTGTTGTTGTCACCAGTCACCTGAAAAACTCCGTACTCCATGGCCCTTCCAAAACACCGCATGTCTGTATCATACATCAACATTACCCTGGCTCTACAAAAATGGGAAGAAAACTATATATATATATTATTTTTATATATATATATATATATATATATATATATATTATATATTTATATATATATTTTATATATATTTATATATTTTAAAATATATAATTTTTTTTTTTTTTTTTTTTTTTTTTAACAAACCGGCCGTATCCCCCCAAGGCAGGGTGGCCCAAAAAGAAAACGAAAGTTTCTCTTTTTAAAATTTAGTAATTTATACGGGAGAAGGGGGTTTCTAGCCCCTTGCTCCTGGCATTTTAGTCGCCTCTTACAACACGCATGGCTTACGGAGGAAGAATTCTGTTCCACTTCCCCATGGAGATAAGAGGAAATAAACAACAACATGAACTAGAAAGAAAATAGAAGAAAACCCAGAGGGATGTGTATATATACATATATATGCTTGTACAATGCATGTGTAGTGTGACCTAAGTGTAAGTAGAAGTAGCAAGACGTACCTGAAATCTTGCATGTTTCATGAGACAAAAAAAAAAAGGACACCAGCAATCCTACCATCAGGGAAAACAATTACAGGCTTTCGTTTTACACTCACTTGGCAGGACGGTAGTACCTCCCCGGGCGGTTGCTGTCTACCAACCCACTACACACATATATATATATATATATATATTATATATATTATATTTTATTTATTTAAATTTTTTTTTTTATTATTT
>NW_026496730.1:0-20052 GCF_026875155.1 Cherax quadricarinatus | reverse complement strand
GGCGAAACTGTCTTAATATCTGAGACATTGTGGGAAAACCATGTCATCTCTTCAAAAAGGAATGGACAGTTCTCCCCCAAGACCGCTGTTGGATATGTGGGTCAGGGAAACCCGCCCCAGAGCAACAGCCTGGTTACCAGGCAACCAGGGGGCTGCCAGAGCAAAAAAACCTCTCAGTGCAGAGACCCTGGAAACAAGACTCATCTAGATTTTCTCGGGGTTGCCCCAGCTACCTACGGGAAAAACTTTGTACCTGTGCCCCGGCAATTTTTCTTATTGAATGGTTTGAAAAACCGACAAGTTAAAAGTTTGGGGAACTTATGCAGATATGGGCATCTTTATTCGGAAAAAGTTTCGCCACACAATGGCTTATCAGCCCCATATGTTTTAAGTGTCTCAATCTTCAATTGTCGGTTTTTTAAACCATTCATCACAACTGTGGACATGCTTCATGTGGGAGTTCGATAGGGGATTGGGGTTTTAAAATTTCTACGGGCTGTTATTACGTAAAATCGTAGATTTGTGGAGGGGAAACCCGCGCCGAAATGTCTCCTTGGGTTTTCATCGTCAAACTGCTCCGGGGGCCCAGTACCCGTGTGGGTTTTTTTGAAAATGTGTCAGCCTAACACAGACCGTGACTAAAGGGTTTGGTCGTTGATAAAAGGACAGGTTTGGTAACGGTTCTGGTAACTGGTTACTACACTAAGGGTCGGCGACGTTAACGTTTCGTCCGCTAAATTTAATAGGGTTGGGCGATTCTATAAAGAAAAAGAAAACTGAAAATTTGAAAATTTAAGAGAACTTGGAATGAAAGAAAGTAACTGCGAAATGTAATAAAGGTTTTTAAATTTTCAACTTAAAATAACTTTTAACAACGCTCAACATTGAGTTAAAGTGAAAAAAAAATTTTTTGATCGCCCGATCTGTATTCATGTGATCTAGGGTTTTTGAGGAAGGAAAATATAAAAGAAAGAGTTTTTTTAACAGAAAGGGTTTTTCGGGGCACGCAAATCTAACTGTTAATTCAAAAAGGGGGGAGAGAACACGAACACAAAAAAAAAATTTCTTGAATCGTTAATTGAACTGTAACTATCATTATACAGGTATTTATTTTTAAAACCCAAAAATCTGCGGGGGTAAGTTGGCATATGCAGAAGGGTGTAAATTTTTTGGGAGGATCAAACTCTGTAGATTGGCTAACTCTGCGTATTTGGGGGAAATCTGAATTGGAGTTAAAAATGAAATTTAGGATTTCTAATACCTGTCATGTAGTGGGAAAAACGAATTCGGTTGATATCTGACTGAGTATCAGGGAAAGAACAGGATAGGAGGATTGTCAGAGTCTGCACTTGTCTGGGGTTGGAACTTTTCATTATAAACACATACAAACTTCATTGACCAAATGGGATTTTTAATGCCATCTATCTTTTAAACTTAAAACTTATTACCGTGATATGTTCAACTATGCGAAAAGGGCCAACAAATTTTTGTAAAGCTTTGGCTTTGCGGCGTTTTTTTTTAAAATTGTCAGATAAAAAATCTCGAACCCTACTTTGTTTTTGGTGGCTTTATCGAGTTTTGGGCGACTCTTTAAATTCAGCTGTTGATTTATGAATTTTAAAGGATTCTTCTAAAAACCTTTAGCTAAGGGGGGAGAGTTTACGAAATCTCGGGTTATAATTTGGTTTCGGAATTAGAATATAATACTAAAAGGCAAAACTTTTTCTCACCATACAATGCATTTTGGGGAGTGTCACCTATAGAAAGTAAAAAAAAGAATTTAGCCATGCACATGGTATAACTTATCCCTTTTCCACTTTTGGGGTTTGATAGTGGCTCTAATAAAATCAAGTACTTTCTTAAGGGTTTCTTTTCCGCTAACCCATTGCGGGCAGGATGAGGGAACAATGGTGGACTTAGAGATCTTGTAAAAAGGTAAAAACAAATTTTCAAAAATTTCATTCAAATTACCTCCATTTCTTTTTACTAGGGATTGGGGTGGTATGCCTGCAGATAATGCGTTCTTTAAACGTTTTAGCTACGTCTCGGCTTTTTTTGGGGCAATAGGAACTAACTGCAATTCTGGTAAATTTTCTAAAATAACACAATTTTGTTACCTTGGGGGAACTTGGAAATTTTTAACAAATCTGCGAACCTTTCCCAAGGTTCGCTAGTAGTCGGATAAATGGTTTGGATTAGGACCTTTTGCTTTTGCCTTTATGTTGCATGCAGACATACATTTCTTAACTTTTCAAAAATAAAGTTGCCACCCCGAGGCCAAAAAGATTTCAATCTGGCTTTTTTTTACTGAACGATCCATACCGGGTGTGCAACCCCCTGGTAATCGTGAACTAGCTGAAAAGGCTACATTCATATGCTGTGGAATTACTAACGGGTAAAAATCTTCTGCTGGGAGTCCCCAACTCGGCTGTTCGATACAGTAATTTTGGTTCATGGAAAGTCACTGATGGGAGGGGGTGGCTTCCAGTCAAATAAATCTTCTGGGCGGGAAAACGAATCACACCAGACCAAAGGGGATGGGTTTCTTTTTACTGGAGGAATGAAAAAAACCGGTGGAGTGGTTGACCCCCCCCGGTTGAAAAATTAAACGCTATAACCGCAATTGAGCAAGGGAGAAGAATCTACATCTAAAAACTGCAAGCACAGGAGAAAAGAAATAACACGGGAAAACAATGTGATATTTGGTCGACACTGACACGAGGTATCACTATAAAAAAACTCATTACAAACTTTAAAAACGGGGAAAAGTTATCGGAAAAAAATTCTTACAATGCCTGTTATGTAAACTAGGAGGGGGCCAATCTAAAACACAAGGGCAACAAACACTCAATGAGCACCTAGCCCAAAGAAACGCTTTTGACGGTTTTGTGGCTCAGCAAGAGAGGCTAACTCGTTGCAAGTAAAGTTTTCTCAAAGGGTCCCCTGGGGAAGGAAGAATACTTAAAACTTTCGCCATGAAGGATAGTAGGCACTATCGTGCGTGCATGATATTGTGCTGGAGTCCAGACAGGATGCATATTACTAGTGCCTGACCCTGGCTCTTAATAAGAATTCACGGATCATAGGAACTTAATCTGAACTTCCTTTCCAGCACTTTAACAATCTAGATACAAGCTGTGAGAACAAACCCCTTGCTCAGGGGGTAGGTTTTGTCTGCAGTCAGTAAGGGAATGTAAGGATGATGAAGGGGGGGCCATAGCCTGAGAGGTTGAGTGTCGAAAATTTAATAAAGTTCACTTGAGGTAGTGTTCATAATGGCAAAGTAACACGAAAACAAATAAAGCAAAAAAATGAACAATAAAAAAGTTTTTAAAATTTTTTAGAATTTAAATGAAAAGATATACAACTAAATTTTGCAGAATAAGTTTAAAAACTGCAAAGGAAGGAAACCAATTTAAAAAAGGGCTATTGCCAAAAAAAAAAAAATTTTCATTAAAAAATAAAGTAAAAATATTTCTGGAGATGAATTAAATTCAAAAAGACTGTCTTTCTCTTGAAAAAAAAAATTAATTAATTAAATTATTTAAATCAATGTGAAAGTGTAAAATAAAATTATTAAATTGTTAACTGGGAAATTTTAAATATTTTCTAAAGAATGCTAGCAAAATTAAAATAAAATTCATAAAATAGCAATAAAAGAAATAATTCACTGCAGAACAGTTCAACAAAAAATTCAAATTTAGAAAAAAGGCAACAAAATTTGGGTAGAAACAATCACTGCAGTAATAAAGTGCATGGGAAAAAAAATCAGGTAAAAAAAATGAAATTTTTTAATTAGAAGACCCAAAAAAAAAAACTGATTGAAACTTTAATCTTAATTGTAAATTAGACAAAACAATTTATCAAACAGAGTAAGAAAACACTTTACGTTAAAAGTAATTGAAAAATTGCATCAAGAGTGAATTTTTCAAGAATTTTTTAAAAAAAAAAAACCAGGAACAAAAAAAGGGAAAATAAAACTTTCAGTGGCGGAGACCCCAAAATTTTTAATTTATTTCTTCAACAAATTCCGCTGTGATGATACAACAAAATCTTGTGGACTGATACACAAAAATCTTTGCGTGACTATACGAAAAAAAAATTGCTGGCAAAAATAATGGTACACGTCTGGCCAAAAAAATTAGAGGAATGAGACACTGTTGGCATACGAAAAAAAGACACCCTTTGAAATAAATTGATAATTTTGGAAAGTGAAGAATACAAAAAAAAAAATGAATCACTTTAACAGGGGGGACTGACTGGGACACTACCAATAATACTTACTAAACAGGGGGAAGCATAAGAAAAAAAACAGAATAAAAAAAAAATTTTGAAAAATAAAAACCTGAAAAAAAAAATTTTTAAAATTAAGAGTCAAAAAAAAAAATGAAAACACAAGGTTTAGAGTACACAAACAATTTACTATAAATGTTTTCACCAACAGCAAATGTCTTTAAATGCAAAAAAATGTTCAAAAAAAAAAAATTTTCATGAAGTGAGAGGTAAGGGTTATTTCTGGTGCGGGAAAGAAGGTGTTGTCCTGTGGGCGGGCGGGTGTACTGGGACGGGGGGGGGGCCGGGGGGGGGGGTTTCCTCCTCCACTCACACTGTTTGTCGTGAAGAAATGTGCGTTCTAGGCGAACTCACATAAATGGCTTTTTCTCGTTGGCACCAGCAAATCTCTTGACCAATTATGTGACCAAAAAAGTTCTAGGACCCGATACAAGGGTACAAAAAACCACAGGTAGATGAGTGGATGGCTGGTGGGGGGGGGGAGTGGGGGGGTGGACGCTGGGGCTCTGCCGCGCACCCCCGGGGATTTTGAGAGAATGGTGGGGAAAGACTCTTGGCGGACGCGCTACTCCACTTCCCCAAAAGGGGGCGGGGAAAACCCCCTCTATGCCCAGGAAGGTAATTTTTAAAAAAAACCCCCTCCCAGCATCCAACAGGGGCACAAAGCCCCATAAAAACAAACCCAGAGGAACTTGGCTTTCTTCTTACTGCTGGGGTTTCTTTTTCTCTCCGCGGGTTTGAAGCTGGGTTGGCTGATGGCTTTACCCCACGAGAATGGATGATGGAAGACGTGAAATGCACAAAGCCGGGGAGCAGTTTGGATGACAGGAGCAGGCTGGATGATAGGCTGATGGGTTATTCCACAGTCTGGTTATAACGGCTTAATTGAAAATCCCGGGGGCAAACCCCCCGGGGGATTGAAGCAAACAACGAACTAAGCGGAAGCTTAAAACGGCGGGAAAAGGCTTGCAGGCAATAGGTTTGAGGGAGTAGGCGACTGTGGTGGTGGTGCGCAAGGGTGAGCTGGTGGCTCGGGGGTGGGCGGGGGGGGGGGGGTAGGGGGGGGGCTGGGGGTGACGATTCACCTATGACCCTGGCCTACTACAAAACGCCTTCTAAGCCTTGAATTACCCTTTAAAAAACGTAAATCCACGCCCACACCCTGTGACACCATTTTCTGGGGAGTTCGATACTGGGGTTAGGGTTTTTATCTAGTAGGCTGTTATTACGTATAATCGTGATATGTGGAAGAGAACCCGCAGCCGTTTCCCGTCTCCTTGGTTACACCCCTCAAATGATGGGGTGGCCAGTACCCCCCGTAGTGGGGGCTTTTGAAAAATAGTGCGCTCAGAAGACCCTGATCAAGGGTTTTGGGCGTTGAGTCAACGGAAGGGTTTTGGAACTGGTTTCTCTCTGAGGAAATGCGCATCAGGGATTTGTTACAAAAAAATCTTTTAACACTTGTTCAACCTTTTGGCAAAAACCACTTCGATATGGAGGTACCCTTGACCCCCCCTCCCCCCTGCTTCACCCCACCTATACAGATATAAGCCACGTCTAGGCCCTTGTGAAATTTACAAGATTTAGGGGACTGAAAATCGACTCCAGGTTGAGGGACTGTTTTACCTCATACCCCTCCTCCCTTACGCTTCCCCCTTTGTTTTGGACAAAATGAAGCCATTGTGGGGCGAAACTTTTCCCTTTAATAAAGTTTCCCATATGCTGCATAAGTGCCCTAAATCTTCAATATTTCTTATACCTGATGAAAAAATTAGACCAGGTGAACCTTGGGTTTTTTTATTGAGGAAACGTTTCGCCACACAGTGGCTTCATTGTCCATACAAAGGAGTTTCTTAAAGGGAAAGGGAAGGAGAATGGGGTAATCAGTCCCCCAGATACCCAAGAGTTGCACATGTGTCTAATTTATCAACATGTGGGTTTCCCCTGAACCATTCTTTTACAAATTTCTTATACCTGCTGGTACCCAAGTTGAAGAGTCTTGGACCAAAACAGCTGACACGGGGCTTCACTTACTGGGGCCTATGGGGGCACTCGGTTCACAAATTGGGGTTTCCCTCCCTTAAAAATCAAGTACCCGAGGTTTTCCCCCCAGTTTTTTGGGGAAACCTCCAACCCCGGGATTCCACGATGATATTTACAATTTCAAAGCTTCCTTTACAAATCCCACTAAAAAATCTTTTGGGGGAAACTCGTCAGTTTCGGGGTTTTCCCTTGACGAAACTGGGGGAACTTCAGGGGGTCCCGCGACCCCCCCTGTTTGGCCAACAAAAAATTTTAAATATTAAAAAATTGATTTTATACACGCATAAACTCAAAAAATTTAAAATTTGTTTGAAAGCTGCGAGAAAAAAATTTATATTTTAAACTTTTGGGAAAGGAAACGTAAAAAACACTTCCGGGGGTTTTCAAACGGGGCCCCCTGCCTAGTTCCAGGCCCAGACCCCCTGGAGGATCCAAGTCTCATTAACCCATGTTGCCGGGTATTTAACCCTAGCAGCAAGTTTTTGCCAGGAAAGTAACCTAGCAGAAAAGTGGGGGGCCCGGGTGTAACCTAGCGGGAAAAGTTTTGGGGCCGGGTAGAAACCTAGCAGCAAGTGTTTGCCATGTGGGAAAACCTGGGGCGGGCAAGTGTTGCCAGGTAGTAACCTAGGGGGGGGCAAGTTTTGGGCCTTTGAAAACCTGGGGCAAAGTTTTGGGGGCCGACAGTAAAAAGCAGCAAGTGTTGCCGGGGCAGAAACCCTAGCAGAAAGTGTTGCCAGGTAGAAACCCTAGCGGGAAAGTTTTGGGCCGGTAGTAACCTAGCAGCAAGTGTTTGCCGGGTTAGAAAACCCTACAAAAAGTTTTTTGCCAGGCGGCCCCCAAAGCAAAAAGTGGTTGCCAGGTATAACCTGGGCAGCAAGTTTCCCAGGAAATTAACCAAGCAGCAAGTGTTTGCCAGGTATTAACCTAGCGCAAGTGTTGCCAGGATTAACCCAAAGCAGAAAGGGGTTGCCAGGTAGAAACCCCTAGCAGCAAGTGTTGCCGGGGTAGAAAAACCTACAGCAAGTGTTGCCAGGTAGTAACCTAGACAAGTTTTGGGCCCGGTAGTAACCTAGCACCCAGTTTTGGCCGGTAGTAACCTAGCACAAGTTTTTTCCCCGGAGAAACCCTAGCAGAAAGTGTTGCCAGGTAGTAACCAAAGCGCAAGTGTTGCCAGGTAGAAAACCTTACCCCAAAGGTTCCGGGTAGTAACCTAGAGCAAGTGTTGCCATTAGTAACCTAGAAAGCCAAGTGTTGCCGGGGCGGGCCCCAAGCGGGAAATGTTGAAAGGTAGTAAACTGGGCAGCAAGTGTTCCAGGAAATAACCTAGCAGCAAGTGTTGCCAGGAAAGTAACCTAGCAAAAAAAGGGTTTCCCGGGGGGGGGGGGCCCAAAGGGGGAAGGGTTTAAAACCTTTGATGAGTTTTCGGGAGTTTTTTTCTACTCCCGAACCCCGGCCCAATGGGTCAGGCTCGTCTGGTGAAACAACAAAATTTTAAAACAAGATCTTTTAGGGCGGGTTTGGAGAGGTCCCAGAGGGGAGTTGGGGTTCGTAGAGCGAGGTGGGACTGCCGTAGAAAGAATCAGGAGAAAGGGGAAATCGCGGGAAAGGGATGGAAGGGAAGGGGGGGGGGGGGAGGTGGGGGGTAATGTTGAGGGGGGTTTGCAGACGACCACTCGACCTCCCAGCAATTGCTAGTTGCCAGGGTCTTTACCGGGCTGTGGCCGGGGCCCCAAAAAAAGCCTGGTAACGAAAAATTCTGCCGCCTTCACACAACGGGTAAACCTCCCCCAATTGTAAATTTGCATCTTACGTCCTCGTCAAATCTCAACCCCCCGGAGTAACAAGGCGCCCAGCGTTCCCACCCACTGGACTAAGGGTACCAGCCTTACCCCAGATTATGGGCCTTATGTCTTCCCCGTGGAAAGGTCAGGTTCAAAGACTCTGGTCCCAAATTCCCCCCGCTGGGGGAAAACTAGTATATGGGGAAAAAAAGAGACCATTTGGGTGATTTTTCCACCCCTGATTTTTGGCCCCCTACGACCTTGTGTGACCCAGGGGGTTCGTCACTCGCTACACCCGTCGTCAGTACCTGCCATGACGAGACCCCCAGACTATCCTTTGCGGGAAATGCGCCTTTTGGTCTCGCTTAATTGCCCGGGAAATTTCCCGCCACCACTTTATGGCAACCGGGCAGTGGTACCACCATCACTGCTGAAAACCACTACAACCCACGGCGGACACCAATTTCCATCATGCTGGCCCCAAAATTACTACCATCACTGCGGGAAACCATTTACTCCCAAATCACTGCTGGCACCGCTATTTACCACCCATTTGCCGCCACCACTATTTACCTTCACTCTGGGAACCATACTACCACCACTGCTGACACCACTACTACCATCACTGCGGGACACCACAAACTACCCATCATGCGGGGCAAACTATTTACCACATTTGCGGGAAACCACTAAAACCATCACGGCTGAAAACCCACAACTCCCCTCACTGTGGCCCCCCACTACTCCCCCATCACTGCTGGCACCACAACTCCCAAAACCCACTGCTGAAAACCACTACTACCACATGCTAAAACCCCAAAAATACCCCCCCACTGCTGACACCACAACTACCCCCAATGGAACCCACTACTACCTCATTTGCGGGAAAACCATTTCAAACCCTTCACTGCTGCCCACCACTATACCATCATTTGCGGGAACCACTACTACCCCCAATGCGACCACACAAACCATCACTGCGGGAAAACCACTATACCATCATGCTGACACCACTACTACGATCACTGTGACACCACTATACCTTCACGCTGACCCCAATACTACCTCATGTTTGGCACCAAACTCCCACCACTGTTTGGAAACCAAAATTTCCAATCACTCCCGGGCCCCCACTACTCCCTCACGGGCTGGCACCCACTACTACCATCACTGCGGCCCATACTACCACCACTGCTGACCCCCACAACCCACCCCTTTTCCAAACCCCACTAAACCCCATCATGCGGGACACCACAATAAAAACACGCTGACCCCCACAACTCCCAACACCCCGGGGCCCCCCTATTTCCCCATGTGACCCATTTACTACCCCCACGGGTGACACCACTACTACCATCACTGCTGACCCCAACCTTACCCATCATTGCGACCCCCACACTACCATCACGGGCGCCCAACCACAAATTGATCACTGCTGAAAAACCACTACTACCATCCTGCTGACACCACTACTACCATAAACTGCTGACACTACTCCCAAATCACGGGCTGGCCCCCACAACGCCTCAGCGGGAAAACCAGTATTCCAAACACTGCGGGACCCACTACTACCATAAATGCTGACACCACAAAACCATCACTGCTACACTATTTCCCATAACTGCGGGCCACCATACTGCCATCCGCTGACACCACTACTACGATCACTGTTTGACCCCACTATACCATCCTGCTGACACCACTCTACGATACTGCTGACACCTTTCTACCACCACTGCGGAAAACCACTACTACCATCACTCTGACACTACTACCATCACTCTGGCCCCAACTACGCCATCACTGCTGAAAACCCACTCTCCCACCTGCGGGAAAACCCCACTACTACCACCCACTGCTGACCCCACTACTCCCATCACTGCTGACAAAAATTCCATCACTGCGGGCAACCACTACTGCCATCACTGCTGAAAACCAAATACTACGTCACTGGGGACACCACACTCCATCACTGCTGAAACCACAATTTCCTTTCCTGTAAAACCCCAAATATTTCCATCACTGCTGACCCCCACTACTACCATCACTGCGGGCACCACTATTTCGATCACTGCAAAACACCACACCATCACGGCTGACACCACTACTACCATAAATTGCTGCACTACTACCATCACGGGCTGGCACCAAAAACTCCCCCAATCACTGCTGACACCACACTACCATCATTTGTTGGCCCCACTACAACCATCATGCTGGAAACCACAACAAACCTTTCTCCCCAGTAACGCTGGAAACCCAACACTACCACTAATATCCCCCAAAAAGAAACCAACATAAAAATAAAAAGCATCACCAGACCCCCAAACAGCACTAGCATCCCCCAGCACTCCCAAAACGGCCCCAAGCATCACCACAAAACCACACTACCCACCCCGGAGGCAGCAGCTTTGCCCCTAGAAGGCGGGGGTCTGGTCCCAAAGGGTCAGGTATCCCAGGGTCAGGGGCTTTGGGGGCCAGGGGCACGCCTGGTGCCAGGGGAGGGGCTGGGGCCCCGGATTGGTCTGGTTTCCATTCCCCTCAAACCCCAAGCGCCCCTCCAGCGGGGGATTTGACGTTAAAAAACTACAAAAGTATCACCCGCCCCCAACCCCCCTTTTGTGTGTTCCCCCGGTGAACCATGCAGGACAAAGTTCCTCTCTTAAACCCCTTTTTCCTCATCTTTTCACCCTATGTCTACACATCTAACCTCATCTTTACCCCTTTTGGGCCCACACAGTCTAAACCCCACTCTCACCCTATGTCTCCCCCCGTCTAAACCTCAACTCTCACCCTATGGGTTTCCAGGGCCCAACCTCAAACTTCACCCCATGTTTTAAAACAGTTTTAACCCAAACTCTCACCCTGTGCACACATGTGAAATCATCTCTCTCTCTACGACTAGTGAAACATTCCCGCTTCCCTATTCAAACCAGGGCTCTATTTTTTTTAAACTCTCTTCTCTCTTCTCTCTCCCCTCTCCCCTTCTCTTTTTCTCTCTCTTCTGCCCAAACCCAAACTTCGCAGAAAACCCCCCGGCTTGGTTTTCAAAATTTTAAAAAATTCCCGGGCCCTTTACTGCTATACTTCCCCAAGGGGGAAACGCTAAAAACCCGTAGGGGTCACAAGCCCGTAGAATTTGGGGGGGCAAGGGAGTCATTTTAAAGGAAAGAAAAGAGAGCAGCTCCAGCTTCCTCCCCTCAAGATCCCTTCGTCCCCCAGCAAAGCGCCTTTTAAAGAAAGCCTAAGCGCAGCCAACTCGTTTTACCCCACCTGGAATCTACCCAGGTTTACTTTCAAGAGCCCACACCCCCCTGGCCCGACCCAGACTTTGGCCCCCCCGTGAATGTCCTGATGAACTGGCTTGTTGGTGTAGGGTGCGCGAAGTTTTAACGACTGCACCACCCCCCCCGGGTTTGGGCAGGGAAAAACTTTTGAGGGATCGGTCGGGGTTTTTCCCTTTAAGGGAGCTAGAGGGTTTTGGGTTTGGTTTTTTCCCCCTTTTAAAAATAAAAAGGGGGTGTTGAAGAGTCGTGGTCCCCTTAAAAAATTATTGAGATCTTTTCTCAGTGTACTCATCTTTCCCCCGCTTTTCACGGGAGGTATCCGCACCGTCGCCAATCTCTTATGCCTAAGAAAAAATTTTTGGGGTGTACGTTTGGCAAAAATCCCCCCATATTTTTTTCCTGCCTACGTTTTTAAAGAGGGACGTTCCCGGGGGTTTTAAAAAATTCCCCAGAATTCAGTTGTTCGAACCAATTTGGGAACCCACTTACCCAAATATTTCCTTTTTTTCCCCCTTTTCCCAAAATCTTTAAAAAACACAAAATTTACCCTGTGACTTAAAACCCAAAAGATAAAAAACAACCCCAAAAAAAAAAACAAGTAACCTTTTGGCCCCCCACCCTTTCCCCCCCAAAAAATAAGCCCCGGGGTTAAATTTCCCTTACTTAACTTGGAATTATCCCAATAAGAAATATTCTTTATCACTGTGTTTTGCCAAAAACTATTAAAAACATATTACTTTAACTGGCCCCCGAGGGGAAAAGGGGTCTTTACCCCCCCTTTTTAGAAAAATGGGGGTCTAAGTTGTTACCAAGTTGGAAAAGAAAATTTAAAATTTTTTTTTCCCCCGGGTAAGTGGTTTAAATTATTTCTCCGGTAAGAAAACTGGTTAAGTGGTAGAGAAAAATCTAGGCGGGTAATTTAAATGGTAATTAAATAATTTGCTTGTCCCTAGTAATTTTGGAAATAATTACCTTCCTCGTGTTTTTAAGCGTGGTGGGTTTACTTTCAGTGGTTTTTTTATGGTATTAGTGGTGATTATGATGTGGTGATGACTATGGGGGTTGTGATGGTCATGGGTTTTGAGGGGGCGGGGGGTGTTATGGTGGTAGGGGAAGGTCAAGTGATGATGAAGGGTGATGTCTATGGTGGTAGCGATTTGGTTTAAATGGTTTATGTCCCATGGGGGGTAGTGATGGTCTTTGGGGGTAGTGAAGGCCATGGGGGTGATGACTATGGGGGGTAGTGATGGTTAGTGGGGATTTCAGGCTGTTTATGACTATGGTGGTGGCGATTGGGCAAAAGTGGGTGATGGGAGGTTTTGGTGATGTACGGTGGTTTGGGTTTTTGGTGGTATGAAAGGGTTTTGGGGAAGATTATGGTTTACTATCAAGTATCGTAAGGGTGGCAGGGGGACGGGGAAAAGAAAAGCGGCTAGGGGGGGAAAAAAAGGGGAAAAAAAATGGCAGCCGAACGAGAAGAGAGGGGAAGGGATGGGAGAGTTGTAAAGAAAATTCATGGGGTTTTAAACAACAAAAGGGCCAGCACAAAGGCACCGGGCACCACAAATAACATTTACCCTGCGAGGGGCAAAGCGTAACAATAAGAGAATTCAGCATTCAAAACCACCGACTTCTGCCAAAACACACCCACACCCAAAAACCTTTCCCAAAGTACAAGGGGGCAGGAAATCAGGGAAAACAAAAAACCCGACGACATATGAGAGGAAGCAAAGTAAAAAACTCACAAAAAAAAGAAAGAATAACGGCGATGGAAAAGAAACGAAAACATAGGGGGATTTATCCCCGGCATCAAAAACTCACCGAAACAAAGTCATAGAGGTTTTAACAGGTGTGATATTTCCCAGCTGGATTTAGATTTTTGAGACCCGGACAAAAAAAATGAGGAGTAAAAAATTAATCAAAAACCAGTGGAGTTTGGGGAAAAAAATAATAAATAGTGAAAGGGCAAATGTGTGTATAGTAGGCACCCCTTAAGACCTGAAAACCCCCCTCAAGGTGGCGACGGAGTGATTTTAAAAAACCCCCCACTGGACTGGGGGCGCAGCCAGTGGGGCCCCCCTTTGGGCCCCCCAGAAATTTCAACTATTTATGCCCAAAAACCCAAAAACCCCCCCAAAAAACACAGAATACAAACCCCGTTCCCTTTTTTGCTAATATACAGGGCCTTAAAACCCTCCACCAACAACAAAAAACCGTTTATCAGTGGACTTCTAGTTTGGGGTCAAAAGCAATGTTTGCACCTTCACCCGAGGGCTCAACAAAAAATACTTTGACAGTGAAAAAATGGTAAGTGGTTACAACCTTTTTAAAATTCGACAAAAAAAACAGGAAACAAGGGGGGGTTGGCCTGTATGTCAAAGAGTCCCCCTTTTTTGCACGGGGGTTGCTGAACACCAAAAATGAGGTAGTTAAGTTCTATCAATAAAGATCGAGAAACCAAAAAAAAAAGTCATTGTGGTTGTATAAAAAGCCACCAGAAAGCAACCTCACAACAAATTAAGGGAAAAATCTTTACTGCTTTGGGGATTTCAACCTAAAGGGAACAAAAAGGAAAAATGTAGGGAAATTTAAGTTATAGCTGAAAAAAAATTTCCCCCGGGGGGGTAGGGGAGGGGTGAAAAGGGCACACACCCCATGAGCTTTCTAAGCTCTGCGGAAAAAAAAAAACCTTAAAGCCAGCAATAGTGGAGCCCCAAAAAGACTAGAAAAACACTTGAACCCAAACTTCACAAATAATGAGGACCTGATTAAAAGACAAAAAGGGAAAAACAAAAAAAAACTAATTCCCATCACAAATTTAAACGAAAATTCCGACGTACATGCATAGGGGGCCCCGAACAGGCCCAAAAGCATGTACCTTGAAGGGGTTTTTTTCACAAAATACAATTTCAACAAAAAAGAACATCAACTGGGGAAAAGGTAAACCATGTTTCCCAAAAGAAACATTTTGGGAAGATGTCTTAAATGAATTGGTTTCCCAAAAAAGTGGGTTTTAAAGGATCATTTCCTGGTAGCCGAAGCCTGTTTTTAGGCAATTCCCCCAAGAAAGAAGAAGAGCAAAGGGTAAATGAGAGGAAAAAAAAATGCTCCCCCTAAAAGAAAAACGCGAAGGTCACTGAGGGTCCTCAGGAGTGCTTGAAAAATTGATACACGAAAAGGAGGCGCTGACCAGGGAATGGAAAATATCGAAAATTAAACTAAAGACTCTTACAGGGAAACCCGGAAAAGGGAGGGGGGGAGCTTAAAGCTATTGGAAAAAATTTAAAGAAATTTAAAATATTTTTTTTCATATGCCAAAAAAAGGCAAATACCACATCAGAAACCCGGGCCCTTTCTAACCAAAGGTGGGACTTACCTTGACAACAAGGAAATAGTAAATTTGAAAACCAGAACGGGCTCTGTGTTTAGGGAACCACTAATCGGGCTGAGGGTCGACGGGCCCAAATGATTTCTTCATGAATGAGGCCCCAAAACTCCCCTAAATGTATCCGGGTTTCCGACCTTACCCTAACTCCATAGATTTCGAAAAACCAAAAGACAAAATGCCTATGCCTCACCCCCGGGCCCCCCGACTCGTGGAACTCTGTTTTCATTAAGAAAATGCAAGAAAACCCCCTCTCGGGGGCCCAATTAAAAACTATGGGGGAGGAGCTTGGACATTTGGGGGAAATTCCACGTCACTTAAAAAACGGAAAATAGCCCCCCTCCATAAAGGTTTCAGCCCAAAAAATTACTAAAAAAACTATAGACCAAAAGCTTTTGACGTCCCCCCCATCATAAAAAAACTTTGAAAGGAAAATGCTTTAAAAACCAGGATTTAAATCACCTGGGGTTCCCAAAATCGCACAATCCCCGGGAACATGGGTTCAGGGCAGGTCGCTCCCTTTCCCTCACCCAAATAATGGATCCCCTATGACATGGCCCTTTGGGTGCACTGGAAGAAAATTTAAATGCAGAGTAATTACACAGATTTGCAAAAACATTTGACAAATGCGATTTTAAAGGGGTAATAGCCCATAAAAAAACGGCTAAAGGAATAACTGGGAAAGTGGGGGGATGGATCTTCAAATTCCTAACAAATCGAACACAAAGAGTAGTGGTAACAGAGTTTTAAAACGGAAAGGCCCGCCCTAGTGAAGGCTCTTTTTTTCCCCAAGGCACAGTACTTCCCCCCCCTCTTTTTCCTTTCCTCATAACAGACCCTAAAAAAGAGTATACACCCAGCACCCTATCGTCCCTTTTCGGATTTAAAACTAGGATCTGTGAGGGGTATTATCTGCTGAGGGGCGCGGGTTTAAACCCCCAAGAAGATAAAAAACAAAGTTTTCCCCGAGGGCAACGGTTTAAAAAATATGATGTTTTAATAGGACCAAAATTTCCAAAAATACTCCGTTATGGAAAAAATGGGGGGGAATAATAACTTTAAAAAAGGTATACTACTGACTTTCCCGGGCCCTAAAAAGAGCGGGGGAAAAAATTTTTGTAAGGGGGCCCGGGAAATAGTAATTTCTGAGGATCTCACTTTCAAGGGAAAAAACAGGGCCCCGATTTGACGTGGGAAAGGGAAAAAAGATAGGAAGGATAAAAGAGAAATTTTAAAACGGGGAAAGCCAAGCCCATGATGATCCTTTTTTAAATCACTTGTTTTTCCCCTAGGTGGAATACTGCGTACATTAACTCTCCAATTTAAAGCAGGGGGAAATTTGCAGATCTAGAGAGTGTACAGAGATCCTTTACTGCCCCGTATAATTCTGTTTAAGCACCCTTTAAAAAAAGGGAAAGGTTGGGGAAAATTGAAATTTGTACTCGTTGGAACGCAGGAGGGAGAGATATATCATAATCTACACTTGGAAAATTTGGAAGGAATGGTCCCAAATCTGCACACAAAAAATCACCCCCTACGAAAGTAAAAGGGACTGGGAGGCGATGCAAAATGCCCCAATAAAAAGTAGGGGCGCCATTGGTACACTAAGAGAAAACACCATAAGTGCCCGGGGGCCCCAAAACTGTTCAACAGCCTCCATCAGCATTAGGGGAATTCCCAATAAACCCCTGGCTGCCTTCAAGGGGAGACCTGGACAGATACCTAAGTCAGTGCCGGATCAGCCGGGCTGGGGGCTCGTACGTTGGACTGCGTGCGGTAGCAGTAACAGCCTAGTTGATCAGGCCCTGATCCATCGGGGGGCCCTGGTCATGGACCGGGCCGCGGGGGCGTTGATCCCCGGAAAAAACCTCCAGGTAACCTCCAGGTAACAGCAGGAGACTAAGGCAACAACAAAGCTGCGGAGGCAGCTAGAAGAGTCCACATGAACAATGTAAAGCTGCTGATCGTGAAATTTTAACCACATACATGGAGGCTAAGATGTGAAGTTCGTGTACCAACATGTCTGGGGCAGGGGAGGAAAAGAGGGAGAGGGAAGAGAGAGAGGCAGGCAGAGAAACAAGGAAGGCCCACACCTCCCTTTCCCTGGGTGGAGGGGGAAACGGGAAGAGGGTAAAAAAGGGTCAAATGAAATCGAGATGAGGTTGTGGGACAAGCAAGAAGTTCCCGAGTTATGTAAAAAGTCTCCACACCATCATGACACCGTTGAAAACCTATTACTGTATGAGTGGGTGTGGTTGTGATGAGCTTTTGATTTATGATGACAGTGGGGGGTGGTATTTAGGGTTGTGGTGATGACTGGTGGTGGTGAGGGTTGTGATGGTGACAGTAGTGGTGGTGAGGGTTGTGATGGTGGTGATGACAGTGGTGGTTAAAGGGGTTTTGATGGTGGTGATGCAGTGGTGGTGGTGAGGGTTGTGATGGTGTGATGAAGTGGTGGTGGTGAGGGTTGTGATGGTGATGATGACAGTGGTGGTGGTGAGGGTGTGATGGTGATGACAGGGGGTGGTGAGGGTTGTGATGGTGATGAAGACAGTGGTGGTGGTGGGGGGTTGTGATGGTGATGGGCAGTGGTGGTGAGGGTTGTGATGGTGCTGATGACAGTGGTGGTGGTGAGGGGTTTTGATGGTGATGATGACAGTGGTGGTGGTGAGGTTTGATGGGATGATGCAGTGTTTGGGGAGTGGGGTTGTGATGGTGATGAATGGTAGTGAGGGTTGTGATGGTGCTGGACAGTGGTGGTGGTGGTGAGGGTTGTGATGGTGGATGGACAGTGGTGGTGGGGGTTTTTGTAGTGGTGATGACAGTGGGTGGTGAGGGTTGTGATGGTGGTGGACACTGTTGGTGGTTGTGAGGGTGTGGTGGTAATGACAGTGGTAGTGATGATGAGGAGAGACAAGAGATCCGTCACAGGATATATCCACAATCCGGGCGTCAATGAGTGGATTAGTAAGGAAGAAGTGGATTACAGGGGCTGAGGGCTCGTTATGAAGGGTGGGGAGGGTGGGAAAACAGTAATGGGAGGGGAGGGTGGAAACAGTAATGGAGGGGAGGGGTGGAAACAATGGGAGGGGGAGGTGGAAAAACAGTAATGGGGGGGAGGGGGGAAACAGAAATGGGGTGGGTGAGGGGAGGGAGGGTACGGTGGGCGATGCAGATTGGAGGGGGATGGTAGTTGATGTATTGGGTGGGTGACACCTTATAGAGGGACGGGAGGGGTAAGACAGTACAGGGTGGAGGGAGAGGGCGGGAGGGGGACAGTACACGGGGTGTGAGGGAGGGAGAAAAGAACAGTATTGGAGGAGAGAGAATTACAGGGGGTGAGACATCAGGGGGTGACAGAGGGGAGAACAGTGCAGGGGTGAGGGGGGGAGAGAGAGGGGGTGAGAGGAAAGGGGAGAGATAGTAGATGAGAGGGGAGGGGGAGACAGGGGGTGAGAGACAAGGGGAGAGGTAGTGGATGAGAGGAGAGGGGAGATAGGGGGTGAGAGGGAAGGGGATAGGTAAGGAATGAGAGGAGAGGGGGAGAGAGAAGGGGATGAGAGGGGAGAGGAGAGGAAGGAGGGGTAGATAAACAATACAATAAGGTCTGGGGATACACAAATATACATCAACATATATTATTCAAAACATCAATAAAAAAACATTACTAATTATTACAATCTGATAAAAAAAATATTCCACGAAAAAATAATATATATTTTGGACAAGTATTATCAGTAAAAGGTAAATACACGGAGATTAAATATTATATCACAAAGACTAATTATTATCCCGGATTTCATAACATTAAAATATAGTGTATATACTTGTTATATGATTTATATGGACAATATAACTCCCATACACACGCAACATTATATATATATATATATTATATATTATATTAATTTTATATATATATATAATATATATATAATATATATACTATATTAATTAATATATATGTGATATAAATCTGATGAATATATTTATGATATATAACAACTAATATATGTATGAGGATTCATAAACAAAAAAAAGGTCTAACTGTTATATGTAGCAGGTCCAACGCTGTATCACTGAGCCAAGAAACTTCCTATTGTAAGCTTCTTGGTTTAGTGGCTGGGTCTCTGTTTCATGCCATGGTTCGACTCTTCCGTCCATTCTCTCTCTCTCTCTCTCTCTCTCTCCTCCCATAGTCCCCCCCCCCCCCGCCGCTACTGCCAGCCTTAAGAAGAACGGGCCGGGAGATAGGGCGTCGGGGTTGGGGGGTAGAAGTGGCAGACAACAATGGAAGATCATTACGGGTCTAAACGAGCAATTAAGGATGTTGACGACGCGTCCTTTGATTGGTTAACGGAGTCCAAGATGGTACTTGGACCTCTGCCTCACCTGTAACCACCTCACGACCATAACTGCCTCACAACCACTCAGGATGGCAAGGCAGAGGACGGGTGAGGTGGTGGAATGGAAGGTAAAGGATGGAATGGGCAAGGATGGAGGAGACAAGGGAGGGAGGGAATGGTGAGAGGGAAGGGGAAAAAGGAGAGGAAATTGGAGGGGAGTGGGTAGGGAGGGTTAATTTGGAGAATTTCCCAAGCCTAAGTGGATTTTCGTGACGTTTTCCTTGAAGACAGTATCGTGGCAGTGTGGTCTGGTCTCTTGTGCTTATTAAATTATCTCTTTAAGAGTGATGGATGCAGCTCTGCTATCCTGGGGAGGGACTTTACACTGCCATCTGAGCCTACTACTTCTAGCATGTAATAATGTTGCTAGAATTACCGACAATATGTTAGGCAGAACACAAGTGCAACTAAATGTCGCTTTACTTGCATTTATGTTCTTGTGCCTAACATATTTCTTGCATGGGCTGGTAGGCCTAGAGCTTATGTTCTAACTCATGTTCTAACCCTCTGTGGCCATATATTTATATAGATTGGTTACACAAAATATGTTAGCCAAATGTGGTTAGGCTAGACAAATATTTGGGTGATAAGGGTTGGATTTGATGACCTACTAAATATGGGCCCGTAGGCCTGCTGCAGTGTTCCTCCAGTCTTATGTCCTTGTATGGAGCTATTTCAGAATTGTTTAGAGTAATGACTATAGCTTGAATCGTTCCCCTGAAACAATACTACCCGGACTTCCTACTTATTTCTCCAACACTGAAAGCTCCTGAAGATGTGCTGATTACAACACGAAAGGCCTAGATGTAGCATCAAACTCCCCTATGGTTGTTTTGCTTCTATATACCTTGTTTTTT
>NW_026496719.1:15000-16695 GCF_026875155.1 Cherax quadricarinatus | reverse complement strand
GAATGAATTGAGCTAAAAAAATTTATTTTTTTAGCGGGAAATTTGTCTGACCTGAAATTATTTACTGCATTTGAGGCAAATTGCCGTTTATTATATATCATTTTTTTTTTGCCGGTTTTTCTTTCCACCGCTTCACCCTTCTTTCCTCCTCACCTTCCTCCCCTCTTCCTCCCTCCATCTCCCTCTTTCCCCTCTCCGTATCTCATCTCCAGGCAGTAACAGTGACCACAACCATTTGCAACGCACTTTCTTTATTGTTTTCCAAAGAAGCAGCTTTCCACTTCATAGAGCGTCACTGAGTGAAAGAAAGAACCCCAGACTGTAAGGGGAAAACGTACTTTCTCTAATCCTCTTCACGACCGTCTCTGGTTACCCTCTAAAGCGGGGCTGAGGCAATTCTCTCCCCCTCCCGCTATCATTCCTCCGAAATTAACAAGACGATGGGGCTTGGGTTAAAGGGCGAGAGGGAGGCGAGGAGGGGTTTTCAACAAGAAAAGGCGTTTTTAGAGTGGAGGCTGTACAGAAGAGAGCTCTCCAAAGCCTCTGCCTCTTTCCCACCTACCCCTTGCAACGAGATCATAATGGGTTGCGAGCAAAACAGGTGGGAGAGACGGTACCTTGGGGGAGAGAGGAGGGAAACAACAGGGATTTTCCCAGCTTCGTCTGGGCTATTGGTTTGGGGGTTATCTGTGTCTTGGATATGTTGGTGGCTGCTAGTGGCTGGCTCTCCCTGCAGTGTGTATGTGTGTGTATTCCCCTATCGTGGCTGCAGGGGTCGATTCACAGCTCTTGTCCCCCCTTTTGCTGGTCGCTGTGTATGTGTGTATAGGTACGGCATGTTTCTTTCGACCATTTCCGTAATACTGACAACAATCATCTCGTCTTTCGAGCCCCGCTCTCTGAGGGAAAGGGGAACATTTACCTCCAATAACCCCACTCAATGTTCATCCTGGTTGCTTTCGCTGCCCGTGGGGAGGTTTCTCGACTTTAGATGAGTAAATATGTTTTCCTCGCTCTTTGTCAAGAATATTTATTCATTTTACTCGAGTAACCCTTGTTGTTTGACGCGAAAATATTCGCAGATTTCTTTTAGCCCCATTTTGTTTGTGTTGATGACTGAAAAAATCTGCAATTTTATTTGTACTCTTAACTGAGGCGAGTTTCTTTTATGTCCTCGTTTGGGGACTTGTTTGTTAGGTTTTGGATGTTCTTGTATCTTTGTTGATACTGAAATTTCACTCTGCTCGGAATTCCTGCGTCTGATTTGCAGTGTTCGTGTTTCTGTGACACATTCCAGGAAGTCAGCTGGAACTATCGTCGTTGTATTTTGACATGGGCTTCGTTATCTCTTAGTACTGTCTTCGTTGTCTGTTGACAATGTCCCCATTGTTCGCTTACTCTGGGTTTTGTTTGTTGGGCATAATCATCATGGTTGCCGGCTGACACTTTCTTTCCATTTCAAATGATATTTGTATGATCATGTGTCGTCCCCTGTTTTATCCTGTCTTACCCGTTTCGTTATGTTTTTAGTCAATCAGTTTTTCCCTATCACCCGAGACTTCGTTTTTATAACATTCAAGGGATAATCCTAGGGCTCTAGGCTTCCTAGAATTTCTGGGCAATAGGAAATAAATTTTATCTGAGCCAAGGAAGCAGAGAGTACCCAATTTCCCTTTAAGCAAGAGCCGTTCCCCA
>NW_026496719.1:0-7500 GCF_026875155.1 Cherax quadricarinatus | reverse complement strand
TTGGGCCCTTTTTCCTTTTGGGGGGGGGGAATCACAAAGACAAACCCCTACTCAATGTTTAAAAAGGAAAAAAAAGAAAAGGAAAAAAATTTTTTTTCCCTTAAAAACCTGGGCAGTCACCCAAAAAAAAAAAAAAAAATTTTGTTTTTTTTCCCTTTTAAAAAACCCCCCCCAAAAAATTTTTTTGGACTGACAAAAAACAAAAAGGGGAACCCAAAACCCCAAAAATTTTTTTTTTTTAAAAAAAATTTAAAAAAATTTTGGTTTAAAAAAACAAAAAAAAAAAAAAAGCCAAAAAAAAAACCAAAAACCCCAAAAAAAAAAAAAAAAAGGGGGAAAAAAAATTTTTTTCTTTTTAAAAATTTTTTTTTTTTTTTTAAAAAAAAAAAAAAAAAAAATTTTGAAAAATTAAAAAAAAATAAAAAAAAAAAAAAACTTTGAAAAAAAAAAAAAAAAATTAAAAAAAAATTTTTTTTTAAAAAAAAAAAAAAACCCAAAAAAAAAAAAAAAAAAAATAAAATTTTTTTTAAAAAAAAATTTTTTTTTAAAAAAAATTTAAAAAATTTTCCAAAAAACCCAAAAAAAAAAATTTTTTTAAAAAAAAATTTTTCAAAATTTTAAAAAAAAAAAAAAAAAAAAAACCCCTTTTAAACCCCTTTTTTTTAACCCTTTCCAAAATTTTTTTTTTTCCCCCCCCCCAAAAAAAGGGGGGGCCCCCCCCCCCTTTTTTTTTCCCCCCCCTTTTTTTGGGGTTTTTAAAACCCAAAAAATTTTTTTTCCCCAAAAATTTTTTTTTTTAAACCCCCTTTTTTTTTTCCCCCTTTTTTAAAATTCCCCCAAAAAAAAATTTTTTTTCCCGGGTTTTAAAAATTTTTTCCCTTTAAAAAAAAAAAAAAATTAAACCCCCCAAAAATTTTTTTTTGAAAAAAAAAAACCCCCCCCTTTTAAAAAAAAATTTTTTTTTTCCCAAAAAAAAAAAAATTTTTTTTTTGGCTAAAAAAACGGGGGGCCCCCCCCTTTTTTTTTCCCCCCCCCGGGGAAAAAAAACCCCCCCCCCCCTTTTTTTTTTTTTTTTTTTTTGGGGGGGGGGGGGGGGTTTTTTTTTTGTGTTTTTTTTGTGTGTGTTGGGGGGGGGTTTTTTTTTTTTTGTGTTTGGTTCTTTTTTTTTTTGGGTAAGGGGGGGGGTTTTTTTTTTTAAAAATTTTTAATTTTTTTTAATTTTTATTTTTTTTTTTTTTAAAAATTTTTTTTTTTTTTTTTTTTAAAAAAAAAAAAAATTTTTTTTATTTATTATATATTTATTTTATTTTTTTTGGGAAAAAAAAAATTTTAAAAATTTTTTTTTTAAAAGAAAATTTTTTTTTTTAAAAAAAATTTTTTTTAAAAAAAAATTTTTTCCAAAAAAACCCCCCCCAAAAAAAAAATTTTCATTTTATTTTTAAAGGAAAAAAAATTTTTAAAAAAAAAAAAAAATTTTTTAAAAAAAAAAAAATTTTTTTTTTGGGGGTTTTTTTAAAATTTTTTTTTCAAAATTAAAAAAATTTTTTTGGGAAAAAAAAAAATTTTTTTTTTAAATTAATTTTTTTTTTTTTTGGGTTTTTTAAAAACATTTTTTTAAAAAAAAAAAATTTTTAAAATTTATTTAAAAATTTTTTAAATTTTTTTTTATTTTAAAAATTTTTTATAAAAAATTTTTTTTAAAATTTTTTTAAATTTTTTTTAAAAAATTTTTAAAAAAAAAATTTTTTTTCCCCGGGTTTAAATTTTTTTAAAAAAAAATTGTTTTCCCCCAAAACAGGGGGCCTTTTTTTTCCCCCACTCCCCCCCCAAAACCCTTTTTTTTTAATTTTTTCCCCCCCCAAACCCAAAAAAAAAACCCTTTTTTGGGGGTTGGGGTTTTGAAAAACCCCAAAAAAAAAATTTTTTTTGGGGAAAGGGGAAGGGGGGGGAGGAAAAAAACCCCCAAAAAATTTTTTTAAAAAAAAAGGGGGGGGAAAAATTTTGGGGGGCCCCCCCCCCCCCCAAAAAACCCCCCTTGGGGGGTTTTTTTTTAAATTTTAATTTTTTTGGGGGTTTTTTTTAAAAAAAAACCCAAAAAAAAAAGGGGGGGGGGGGAAAGGGGGGGGAAAAAATTTTTTTTTGGGGCCCCCGGGGGGGGAAAAAAAAAATTTTTTGGGGGGGGGGAAAAAAAAAAAAAAAAACCCCCGGGGGAAAAAGGGGGGGGGGGGGGAAAAAGGGGCCTTTTTTTTTTTTTTTTAAAAAAAAAGGGGTTTTTAAAAAAAAAGGGGGAAAAAATTTTTAAAAAAAACCCCCCCTTCCCGGGGGGGGAAACCCCCTTCCCCCCTTTTTTCCCCCCCCCCCCAACCCCCCCCTTTTTCCCCCCCTTTTTTTTTTTTTTTCCCCCCCTTTTCCCCCTTTTTTAAAAAACCTTTTTTGGGGGAAAAAAACTTTTACCAAAAGGGGAAAAAAAAGCCCCCCAAAAAAAAAAAAACCCCCCCCCCCCCCCCCCCCCCCCCCCAAAATTTTTAAAAATTTTTTTTTTTTTAAACCTTTTTTTTTAAAAAAAAAATTTTTTTTAAAATTTGGGAAAAATAACCCCCAAAAAAAAAGTTTCCCCCCCCCGGGGGAAAAAAAACCCCAAGGGGTTTTGGGGGGCCCCCCCCCCAAAAGGGGGGAAAAAAATTTTTTTTTTCCCCCCCCCCTTTTTTTTTTTTTTGTTTTTTTTAAAAATGGCCCAAAATAAAAAAATTTGGGGGGGGGAAAAAAAAGGGGGGGGAAAATTTTTTTAAATTTTTTTTTTCCGGGGGGGTTTTTAAAAAAAGGGGGGGTTTTTTTAAAAAATTTTTTTTAAAATTTTTTTTTAAAATTTTAAAAAATTTTTTTTTAAAATTTTTTTTTTTAAAAAAAAAAAAAATTAAATTTTTTTTTTTAAAAAAAAAGGGGTTTTTTTTTCCTTTAAGGGTTTTTTTTCCCCCCCCTTTTTAACCCTTTTAACTTAAAAAAGGGGAACTTCCCAAAAATTTTTTAAACCCCCTTGGGTTTAAAAAAGGGGGGCCCCAAAAAAACCCCTGGGAAAACCCCCCAAAAAAAAACCCAAACCAAAACCCCTTTTTTTTGGGGGGAAGGGGTTCCCCAAAAAAGGGGGAAAAAAAAAAGGGGGGGGTTTAAAAAGGGGGGTTTTAAAAGGGAAATTTAAAAAAAGGGAAAAAACCCAAAGGGGGAGGAAGGGGAAAAAAAAAACCCCGGGGGAAAAATTTTGGGGATTTAGGGGGGGTTTTTAAAACAAAAACAAATTAAAAAAGCAAAAAAAAGGGGGGGAAAAAAAAAAAAAAAGGGGGGTTTTTTTTTTTGGGGGGGAAAAAGGGGAAATTTGGGGGGTTTAAATTGGGGAAAGGAAAAAAAGGGGGGGGAAAAAAAAATTTTTAAAAAGGGGGGGAAAAAAAGGGGGGGGGGGAAAAGGGGGAGAAGGGGGGGAAAAAAAAAAAATTAAGGGTTTTTTCCCAAAACCAAAGGGGAAAAAAAACCCGGGGGAAAAAATTTTTTTGGGATAAAAAAAAATTTTTTTTCCCCCCCCTTTTTTCCCCCCTTTTTTTTTTCCCCCCCCTTTTTTTCCCCCTTTTTTTTTCCCCCCCCCCCCCCCCTTTTCCCCTTTTTTTTAAAAATTTTTGGGGGGGGTTTTTTTTTTAAAAAAAAATTTTTTGGGGAAAAAATTTTTTTTCCTTTTTTTTTTTTTTTTATTTAATTTTAATTTTTTTTTTAAAAAATTTTTTTTTAAATTTTTTGGGGTTTTTTTTTTTTTTTAAAAGGGGGGGTTTGGGGAAGGGGGAAAAAAAAGGGGGGGCCCCCGGGGGGGAAAAAAAAAATTTTTTTTTTGGGGGGGGGGGGGGGGGGGGGAAAAAAAAGGGGGGGGAAAAAACCCCAAAAGGGAAAAATTTTGGGGGGGAATTTTTAAAAAAGGGGGGGGAAAAAAAGGGGGGGAAAAGGGGGAAAAAGGGTTTTTTAAAAGATAAAAAAAAAAAGGGTTTTTTTGGGGGGGGGGGTTTTTTTTTTCCCCCCCTTTTTGGGGAAAAAAATTTGGGGGGTTTTTTTAAAAAAAAGGGGGGGGGAAAAAAGGGAAAAATTTAAAATTGGGGGAAAAGAGTAAAAAAAAAGGGGGGGGGGGAAAAAAAAAATTTTCCCCCGGGGAAAAAAAAGGGATTTAATTTAAAAATTTAAAATTTTTTAAAAAATTTTTTTTTAAAAAATTTTTTTTTTTTTAAAATTTTTATATTTTTTAAAAATTTTTTTTAAAAAAAAAAAAATAAAAAAAAAAATTTTTTTAAAATTTTTTTTTAAAAAAAGGGTTTTTTTTTTTTTTGGGGGGGGCCCCCCGGGTTAAACCCCAAAAAAAATTTTTTAAAAAAAAATTTAAAAATTTTCCCCGGGGTTTTTTTTTTTTTGGGGTTTTTTAAAAAAAAAGTTAAAAAAACCCTTTTTTAAAAAAAAAATTTTTTTTTTAAAAAAAAAAAAAGGGCTTTTTTTTTTTAAAAAAAAAGGGGGTTTTTTTTTTTTTTTTTAAAAAAATTTTAAAATTTTTTTCCAAAAAATTTTTTTTTTTTTTAAAAAAAAAATTTTTAAAAAAAGGGAAAAAAAGGGGGGAAAAAAAAAAAAAAAAAAAAGGAAAAAAAAAGAGGGGAAAAAGGGGGGGGGGGGGGAAATTTTCCCCTTAAAAAGGGGTTTTGTTTTTGGGGGGGGGGGTTTTTAAAAAAATTTTTTTTGGGGGGGGAGGGTTTAAAAAAGGGGGAAACCCCCTTTTTTTTGGGGGGGTTTTTTTTGGGGGGGGGGGGGGGGGGGGAAATTTTTTTAATTTTTTTTTTGTTGGGGGGGAAAAAATTTGGGGGTTTTTTTGGGGGCCCCCCCCTTTTTTAAAATTTTTTGGGGGGGGGAAAAATTTTTTTTTTTGGGGGGTTTCCAATTTTGGGGGGGTTTTTTTGGGGGCCCCCCCCCTTTTTTTTTTTTCCCCCCCCCTTTTTAAAAAGGGGGGGTTTTTTTAAAATTTTTCCCCTTTTTTTAAAAAAATTTTTTTTAAAAAAATTTTTTAAAAAAGGGCCTTCCTTTAATGGAACCTTTTTTTTTAAAATTTTTTTTTTTTTTCCCCCCCCCCCCCCAAAAATTTTTTTTTAAAATTTTTTTAAAAAAAAATTTTTTGGGGGGGGTTTTTTTGGGGGGGTTTTTTAAAAAAATTTTTTTTTTTTTTTTAAAAAAAAAAAAAATTTTAAAAAAAAAAAAAAAATTTTAAAAAAAAATTTTTTGGGTGGGGGGAAAAAATTTTAAAAAAAAAAAAAAAACGGTTTTGGGGGGAAAAAAAAAAAGGGGGGGGGGAAAAAAAGGGGGGGGGGGGGGAAAAAAAAAAAAAGGGGGGAAAAAAAATTTTTTAAGGGGGGGGGTTTTGGGGATTTTAAAATTTTTTTTTTAAAATTTTAAGCCAAAATCGCAAGTTTTACTTATTCTGCACGACATATATATGTCGTGCCGAATGGGCAAAAATTGCATCTTACGCATATTGCACATACGAACATAAGAGAGGAGGAACATTGCAGCAGGCTTACTGGCCCATACTAGACAGGTCCTTCTCAAACATACGTACGTATATGGTGTGTGTGTGTGTGTGTGTGTGTGTGTGTTCATCGATTTACACTCTTGTGTGTTTGCGGGGATGGATGGATTCTTAGCTCCAGGCCCCTCCATTCTTAACTACCTAGCCATCGGCTTGGTTGCTTTTATCCTCTGGCGTCAAATCGTATTTATTCAGGAAACTGTGTATGGATTGTTTTTACATTCTCATCTTTGCAATCATTCCTCTTTTAACGAAACAAGAGACTGAAGTATTTCCTAACTTGCCTGCCTCTCAGTCCCTTTCCCTCTCACACAGTATCTCCCTAGCAATGCCTTGTAATATATGATACGTTAGAATGACTCTTCGAATTCTTCGGGTATGCTGCATCATAGATTTGGTCCCTCTAAAAGAAAAGTCTCTCATTTCCATCAATGTTAGCCCCTTAATATCTTACATCGTCATAAATTTTAGCCCGTTAACATCTATCATTGCCATCAGTTTTAGTCCTGCAACATTCTTTCTAATTTTCCATACAATTTTTAATCCCTTAACATTTTCCACTGCCATCAATTTCAGTCCGTTTCAAACATCTCTCACTGCCATCAATTTAATCCCTTTAACTCTCTCAATTTTCAACCATCAAATTTACTTCCTCTTTGACATGCACTACTCTCATTGCCATCAATTTTAGTCCCATTAATATTTCCCATTGCCATTAATTTAGTCTTTTTAACAATTCATATTGTCATCAATTTGTCACTTTAACATCTCTCATTGCCATCAATTTTGGGACTGGTTGGGCTGTAGGCTTCAACAATTTTAAAAAGTTTTTCACTCATACAAATTCTGAGGCCCCGTAGGTATTTTGCACATTTGTCTCTGTACCTGATAAAGTCTGGTGCTGGCGAAACATCGTAGTAATGAAGGGTGTTCCTGTACTGATACCTGGAGTATACCTGAGGAGGGTTTCAGGGGTCATCTCCCCCCGGGGCCTGGTGTATTTTTTCACCCACTTGCTCACTTAATGTAATTCTCAAACCAAATCAGTTTATATATATATTTTTTTTTAAATTAAAACGATTGTATTTTTTATTTTGTTTTTGTTATTTTGTTGCTATTTATTTTTAATGGTTGTTTTTCATTGTTCTATTTAGCGTTGCCTCCATAGTGCCATTTGTTTGCTCTTTGTTGTTGTTAAATCCATTGCTGTTGCTGCTATTTGTAAGCTATTTTTTCCTCTACAACAGAGAAGCAATTTCAACAACATAGCCAGTAGCCAGCCTTAATCTCTGCAACAAGTATAGTCTACCTTGTGTAATATCCCTGCCGGTTTCCCTGCCCGCTCGCCTGCTCGCCCACTTGCCCACCTTCCTACTCACTTGCCCGAATTTTTGTCTTCTATGCGTTTTTAGTGCAAAATATAGCATCGAAAATAAATAACTAGTATAAAACTGGATATAATACACGTTATTGTGAGAAAGAGGGAGAGAGGAGGGAGGGAGAGAGAGAAAAAGGAAGAGGGGAGGGAAAGATCTCTAGGCATCGTGTTGGTAATGCTGGACCAGTACTAAGAATGAATGGGAGAGTGTTGGTACGCGGAACGACGGTGATATCCTTGGGGTGAAATTTGACTCCAAAGTGACCCTGAAGAACCACGTTGAAAATCTCGCAAACAAGGCGTCCAGGAAGCTTATAGTACTCGACGTACTGCGCATCTGCTTGACAGTAGAGGTTGCAAGATTCTGTACGAAGCACAAGTATGTTTCACATCTTGAGTTTCCTACTTTCTTGGGTTGCCTCCCCCCCCCCCCAATTTTCTTTTGCGACTTCTTGACAGAATATGGAACCGAGCAAGACAACAGACAATCATCTCTCGCCGGTAGATCTGGATTTCAGTAGGTCTT
>NW_026496708.1:0-19756 GCF_026875155.1 Cherax quadricarinatus | reverse complement strand
GTAAACCGTTGGGGGATCTGATAGTGGGTGCGGCCAGACCCCTTATATGTTTTGGGATGTTTTAAATTTCATAGTTCCTTGAAAATGTGAGTAGTCACAAAACGTTTGGAATTCTTATTTTTCAGAGTGGTTGTTTTGCATATTATATTTTTATATATATATATATAATATATATTTAATATATTTTTTTATATATATATATATTTTTATTATATATTAATTTATATTTTTTATATATAAATATATATATATTTTTTTCAAATTCGCAAAAAACCCGAAAAGTGTAAAATAATCAAAGGGTATTTTGATGTATTTGGGGCCTTTCGGATAAAATTTAACCATCAGGAGTTTGAAATGTTGCAGAAAGGGAGGAGCCCCAAGGAAATAACTTGGTGGAGCAAGGTCTCAAAAGAGAGTTGACTGCTGTAACATTATTGCCCAAAAACTCGCTTAACAAAACCTTCTTTAAATTTCAGAAAAATTTACATTTATTCTTTTCGTAAACCCAAAAACGTTATTAAATATATAGATAGGAAATGTTTCACATTTAAAGCATTTTTAATTATAACAATTTCCTTGTCATGACTGCAATGACCTGTCAATGACCTGTCAATGACCTGTCAATGCCCTGTTAAATGAAATTAAATGAAGCTTAGCAAGCGGGAGTTCAACACCAAATAAATTAAGAAAAACATGACCTTTTCTTTTGTTTGGTTCTCTCTACCCCAGGAAAAACCCACCCCATAAAGGGAACCCATCGGGAAAAGAACACTTCCCGGGAAAGAACCCATCCTAAAAGTACCATCCCAGGAAGAACACATCCCTGAATAACCATCCGGGAAAAAAACACATCCCGGAAGAACCCATCCCATGAGGTACCACCCCAGGAAGAACACTCCAGGAAGAACCCACCCATGAAGTCCCATCCAGGAAAAACCCAATCCCATAAAATTACCCCCCCGGAAAGAACCCATCCCAGAAAAACCCATCCAGGAAGAACACACCGGGAAAGAACCCATCCCTAAAGTACCATCCCGGGAAAAAACACATCCCAGGAAAAAAACCCCACCCCATAAGTACCACCCCAGGAAAAAACCCATCCCAGAAGACCATCCCAGGAAAAAACCCACCCCATGAAGTACCATCCCCAGGATGAACAACCCCGGAAGAACCCATCCCATAAGTACCACCCCAGGAAGAACCAATCATGAAGTCCCATCCAGGAAGAACCCCCCCCGGAAGAACCCACCCCTGAAGTACCACCCCGGGGAAGAAAATCCCAGAAGAACCCCATCCTGAAGTACCATCCCAGGAAAAACCCAAACCCCATGAAGTAATCCCAGGAAAAACCCCCACCCCAGGAAAAACCCCCACCCCCATGAATACTATCCGGAAGAACCCCCCCATAAAAGTACCTCCCGGAAGAACCCACCCCTTTGAAGTACATCCCCGGAAGACCCCCACCCCATGAAGAACCATCCAAGGAAGAACCGATCACTGAAGTACCACCCCGGGGAAAAAAACCCATCCCATGAAGTACCATCCCGGAAGAACCACCCCATGAAGTCCCATCCGGGGAAGAACCCCCCCCATGAAGTACCATCCGGGGAAGAACCAATCCTGAAGTACCATCAAGGAAGAAACCCACCCCATGAAGAAACATCCCAGAAGTACCATCCAGGAAAAACCATCCCGGGAAGAATCACCCCGGGAAGAACCCACCCCAGGGAGACCCATCCCGTGAAGTCCCACCCCCAGGAAGACCCTCCAGGAATAACCCTTCCCGGAAAAGAACCACCCCATGAAGTACCATCCAGGAGAACCCCATCAGGAAGAACCCATTCCAAGAAAAACCCTATCCCATAAAGAACCCCCCGGGAAAAAAACCATCCATGAAATCCATCCCAGGAAGAACCCATTCCAGGAAGAACCCAACCCGGGAGAACCCTTTCCCAAAGTACCTCCCAGGAAGAACCCACCCAATGAAGTACCATCCCAGGAAAACCACCCCTGAAGTACCATCCGGGAAGAACCTACCCATGGTACCTCCAGGAAAAAACCCCATCCATGAAGTCCCCTCCGGAAAGTCCCACCCATGAAGTACCACCCCGGGAAGAACCCCCCATGAAGTCCACCCCAGGAAAAACCCATCCCTGAAGTCCCACCCCAGGAAGATCCCACCCCCATAAAGTCCCCATCCCGGGAAGAATCCACCATGAAGTACCATCCGGGAAAACCCCACCCCATGAGTCCACCCAGGAAGAACCCCCCATAAAAGTCCCATCCCAGGAAAACCAATCCCATGAAGTACCACCCCAAGGAAAAACCCCATCCATAAAGAACCCCATCCCGGGATACCATCCCGGAAGAACCCATCCCGGAAGAACTCACCCCAGGAAGAACCCATCCAGGAAAAAAACCCATCCCTGAAGTCCTCCCAGGAAAAACCCATACAGGAATAACCCATTCCAGGAAAAAAACCCACCCCATGAATACCATCCCGGAAAAAACCCATCCCAGGAAGAATCATTCCAAGAAAAACCTATCCATGAAGAACCATCCCGGGAAGAACCCACCCCATGAAATACCACCCCAGGAAAAAAAACCCATTCGGGAAAAGAACCCAACCCGGGAAGAACCCCCCCATGAAGTACCATCCCAGGAAAAAACCATCCTTTTAATACCCCCCAGGAAAAAACCCATCCCTGATTTTCCATCCCGGGAAGAACCATCCAGAAGTACCATCCCGGAAAAAAACCACCCCCATAAAGTCCCACCCAAAGTCCCCCACCCCATGAAGTACCATCCCAGGAAAAAAACCCACCCCATGAAGTCCACCCCAGGAAGAACCCACCCAAAAAGTCCACCCGGAAGATCCCACCCCATGAAGTACCATCCCAGGAAGAACCCCCCCCATGAAGTACCATCCCGGGAAAGAACCCATCCCATGAAGTACCTCCAGGAAGAACCAAACCCCAAAAATCCACCCCAGGAAGAACCCTCCATGAAGTACCATCCAGGAAGAACTAACCATAAAGTACCTCTAGGAAGAACCCATCCCATGAGTCCCATCCCAGTAAGAAACCATCCCCTGAAGTACCATCCCGGAAAGAACCTAACCCTAAAGTCCATCCCGGGGAAAACCCACCCCATGAAGCCCTCCGGAAAGACCCCCCCCCATGAAGTCCACCCCCCGGAGGAACCCATCCCAGGAAAAACCCATCCCAAGAGAGCCCATCCTAAAGTAGCCTACCATCCCAGGAAGACCCCATCCATGAAGTACCATCCCGGGGAAAACCCACCCCAGGAAAAACCCCACCCCCAGGATGACCCCACCCCCATAAAGAGCCTCCCCACCCCAGGAAAACCCAATCCCATGAAGTACCTCCCGGGGAAAACCCATCCCAGGAAAAAAACCCATCCCATGAAGTACATCCCAGGAGGAAAACCCATCCCATGAAGTACCATCCCAGGAAAAAACCCCCACCCCCATGAATTTCCATCCCAGGAAGAGCCACCCCATGAAAAACCCATCCAAGGAAGAACCGATCGGGTACCATCCCGGGGAAGAACCATCCCATGAAGTACCATCCCAGGGAAAACCCACCCCATGAATACCATCCCGGGAAAGAACCCCCCCCATAAAGTCCCCATCCAGGGAAGAACCCCCCATGAAGTCCCACCCAAGGGAAGAACCCATCCCATGAAAAAAAAAAAAACCCACCCCGGAAGTACCCCCGGGAAAGAACCATCCCGGGAAGAATACCCCAGGAAGAAACCCATCCCAGGAAGAACCCCCCGTGAAAGTACCACCCCAGGAAAAACCCCACCCCGGGAATAACCCATTCCAGGAAAAACCCCATCCATGAATCATCCAGGAAGAAACCCACCCCAAGGAAAGACCCCCAGGAAAAACCCCTTCCCAAAAGAAGAACCTTCCCATAAAGAACCATCCCAGGAAGAACCCTTCCCAAAAAATCCCATCCCAGGAAGAACCCATTCCGGGAAAAAAACCCAACCCAGGAAAAACCCCATCCCATGAAGTACATCCCAGGAAAAACCCACCCAAATAAAAGTACCACCCCAGGAAGAACCATCCTGAAGCCCATCCCAGGAAAAACCCTATCCATGAAGACCATCCAGGAAAAAACCCACCCCATGAAGTACCTCCCAGAAGTACCCATCCATGAAGTACCATCCAGGAAAAAACCCATCCCGAAGTACCACCAGGGGAAGAAACCCATCCATAAAGTACCATCCCAGGAAGATCCCATCCCATGAAGTCCACCCCGGGGAAATCCTCCCATGAAGTTCCATCCAGGAAAAACCCTCCATGAAGTACCACCCCGGAGAACCCCCCCCATGAAGTCCCACCCCGGAAGAACCAATCCCAGAATACCTCCAAGGAAAAAACCCCCTCCCATGAAGAACCCACCCCGGGAAGTACCACCCCAGGAAAAACCCCACCCCAGGAAGAATCATCCAGGAAGAACCCATCCCTGAGTACCACCCCAGGAAGAACCCATCCGGGAATAACCCTTCCCAGGAAAACCCATCCCATGAAGTCCCACCCCCAGGAAAACCCATCCAGGAAGAACCCTTTCCAAAGAAAAACCTTTTTCCCATAAGAACCATCCGGGAAGAACCCACCCCTGAAATCCCATCCCGGGAAGAAACCCATTCCGGAAAACCCAACCGGAAAACCCATCCATAAAAGTATCAAAGAAGAACCCACCCAATGAAGTACCACCCCAGGAAAAACCCATCCCTGAAGTACATCCCAGGAAAAACCTATCCATGAAGTACCTCCCAGGAAAAACCCCATCCCATAAAGTACCATCCCAGAAAGTACCCATCCATGAAGTCCCATCCAGGAAGAAACCCATCCATAAAGTCCACCCCGGAAGAACCCATCCCATGAAGTACCACCCCCGGGAAGATCCCATCCCTGAAGTACCCATCCCAGGAAAAACCCACCCCATGAAGTCCCACCCCAGGAAGAACCCACCCCATGAAGTACCATCCCAGGAAAAAACCTAACCCTAAAGTACCACCCCAGGAAGAACCATCCCATGAAGTACCTCCCAGGAAGACTAACCCATAAAGTCCCACCCTAGGAAAAACCCCATCCCATGAAGTCCCCCCCAGTAAAAAAACCACCCCCTGAAGTACCACCCCGGAAGAACCAACCCCATAAATACCATCCCAGGAAGACCCACCCCATGAAGCACCATCCAGGAAACCCCATCCATGAAGTCCCATCCCCGGAGGAACCCATCCCAGAAAAACCCCATCCCGGTGACCCCACCCCATAAAGTAGCCTCCCATCCCGGAAAACCCATCCCATGAAGTACCATCCCGGAAAAACCCCCATCCATGCGTACCATTTGGAAAAACCCAATCCCAAGAAGCCCCATCCCAGGAAAAAAACCCACCCTAAAGTAGCCTACCACCCCGGAAGAACCCACCCCCTGGGGCCCCATCCCGGAAAGAACCCATCCCATGAGGCACCATCCCAGGAAAAACCCCAAGGCACCTCCTTCACATCCTTCATGGATTCCCCGGGGGCCAAAGTGAAACAGCATGACGAATTAAAAAATTTAATTTTCAAAGGTGACTCAGCCATGTTGAAACCCTGCAGATAATGAATGAAGTGACATTAATGGAGATGAAGCGAGGTAAGGCAACTTTTGTAGTAATTTTAAAAAATCTTTTTTGACGGGAAATTGGGTCTATGAGTATGAATTCTGAGGGGTGTTAACACCATTTTAGATATTAAAAGTATTCATTAAGGATGAAGTTTATTTTGGTCGTTTTAAATAAAAAAAAAACGCCCCAAATTTACCTCTGATTCAATTTTAAAAAATTTTTAAAAAATTATTACCGGGCCCCACCTAACCTAACATACAATACTTTGCCTTTTCCCCTGCCCCTACCTCAGTCTTCCTACCTGCTGACCTCCCCTTCTACCCTTCTTACCTGTCCTGATTTACCTATGACCTTTAACCTGGACTGCTGGGGTTCAGGAACCCCTTAGGGGAACAGGGCAGCGTTACGTCTTTTCCAGCACGCCCCCATGCTCTTCACCACGCCCACACCCGTGCTGACTCTCAAGGGGGTTAAAAGGTCACAAGCGTCAAACTGGGGTAACTTTTGACTAAGTTTTAATAAGATTAAATTTCTGATAGAGGAAAAATTGCAGAGAACGATTATCCAGACTAAGATGTGATTAGAGGAACTGCCTAGAAATGTAGCAATCTCGCGTTCTCTCTCTTTTCTCTCTCTCTCTCCTTCTCTCTCTCTCTCTCTCTCTCTCTCTCCTCTCTCTCCTCTCTCTCTCTCTCTCTTCTCTCTCTCCCCCCTCTCTCTCTTCTTCTCTCTTCTCTCTTCGTTACATGAGAGTTTGCAAAATTTCCCCCATCAACCCGGCCCGCTGGAAAGGATATCTTTGAAGCTTTTCCGTAGCTACTAAAACCCCCTTGTGGAAATTTTGCGTATTCCCCTCGTTTTCTGGGTCTCCCAGCTCATGCCGACAATATGGAGTTTTCCCCGCCCATGCTGCACAAATGGAGTTTTCCCCCGCCCTGCTGACGCAACCCGGGTTCCCCCGCTCATGCTGACACTATGGAGTCTCCAGCTTTGGCGGGCACTACTGGGTCTCCCAGCTCAGGCTGACACAATGGAGTCTCCCGCTCATGCGGCACTACTGGGTGTCCCAGCTATGTGACACAACTGGGTCTCCCAGCTCATTTCTGACGCAACTGGTGCTCCCAGTCAGCTGACACAACGGGGTTCCCCAGCTATGCTGACGCAATGGTGTCCCCAGCTCATGTGACACTACTGGGTCCCCCCAGCTCAGGCTGACATATGGGGTCCCCGCTCATGGACACTACTGGAGTCTCCAGCTTGGTGACACAATGGAGTCCCCGTCTGCTGACACTATGGAGTGTCCAGCTATGTGACCAACTGGAGTCTCCCCGTCATGCTGACGCAATGGGGGCTCCCAGCTTGCTGACACAACTGGAGTCTCCCAGCTATGTGACGCAACTGGGGTCTCCCCCGCCATGTGACACTACTGGAGTCTCCCAGTCAGGCTGAAATTTATTATTCTGTATGTTTTTCTTCTCTGTGTATGACAAGTGAGTCATACCCCGTTTTTGTTCCCCCAATGTAAAACCCGTAACGGGGGGGGCCACCACTGCAGGGGTTCCACAATGTATCGTCCATGCAGGTTCCACAATGTATCTCACACTGCAGGGGTTCCACAATGTATCCCACATGCAGGTTCGACAATTTATCGCCACACTGCAGGTTCCCCCAATGTATCTCACACTACAGGTGTTCCCCCATGTATGCACACTGCAGGTTCCAAATGTATCGCCACACTGCAGGTGTTCCCACAAATGTATCGTACATGCAGGGGTTCCACAATGTACGCCACACTGCGGTTCCCAAAGTATCGTCCACTGCGGTGTTTTCCCCCAATGTATCGTCACACGAGGTGTTCCCCCCAAATGTATCACCCCATGGGTTCCCACAATGTATCGCCAAACTGAGGGGTTCCACAATGTATGTCACCGCAGGTTCCCCCAATGTATCGCCCCATGCAGGTTTTCCCCCAATGTTCGTACACACAGGTGCTCCCCAATGTATGCACATGAGGTTCCCCCCAATTTTTTCGTACATGCAGGGGTTCCCCAAAATGTATCGTACATGCAGGTTTCCCCCAATGTATCCCCCACTGCAGGTTCCCCCAATGTATGTACACTACAGGTGCTCCCACAATGTATCCCCACAATGCAGGTTTTCCCACAATGTATGCCAAATGCAGGTGTTCCCACAATGTATCGTTTACACTGCGGTTTCCCCCAATGTTCCACACTGCAGGTTCCCACAATGTATCGCCAAATGCAGGTTCCCACAATGTTCGTCACATGCGGTTTTCCCACAAAATCGCCCACTGAGGTTCCCCCAAAAGTATGTACACTACGGTGCTCCCCCCAAAATATCCCCATGCAGGTTCCCCCAAAATTTTCGTCACACTGCAGATGTTCCCACAATGTATCACCACACGCGGTTCCACAATGTATCGCACACTGAGGTGTTCCCCCAAAATATTCGTCCAAAAGCAGGGTTTTTTAAAAATTGGTTATCAAAAATTACCAAAACAGTAAGAAGAGGCCTGGGGGGACTCTTTTGGCCGGCCCCTGTTGGTAACCACCACTGGTACTCTCCTCGTTGTGGTTTTTGACGTGCGATACCAGGGTGTGGTTCCCTCCTGACGGGACCCGTATAGGGGACCCGGGTTAAAAATCTGTCTGTACCCCTACAAAAGACTCGGATAAAAGCGCAGAAAAAATAAGATTTTCAATAAAGTTTTAAGTCTATTGCTGTGAGGGGTTTCTAAAAATAAAGAGTCGGTAGTTCAATAGACACTGGTAGTTAACATACCTGTGTCTGGGGGGACTAGTGCCCGACCGTCCAGCCCCCAGGTGACACAGGTGTTTTGGGGTGACCCTTGGGGGGGTCACACTCGAAGACGCTGTCGCTCCCTTCCCTTTATCCCGGGTGGAGGGTGGATTGCGGGAAATTTTCACGGAGAATGTTAAGGAAAATTAATAGTTACTGACAAAAAAAATGTGGTTTGTGGGGACTAAGAAACAGTGCCAATAACCCTTAAAGGTCATGCCCTAAAATACGAGTCAGTTATGCAAAAACGCGAAGAGCGAACCGGTGTAAGATAATCCAGGAAGAATTAAATGATAGCCAAGGCCTTTTTGTTGCCAGTAACCCCATCAAGAGTTTCCAAGTTGGAAAAATAGAGCAGGAAAACCAGGAAGATCCCTTTTGGGAACAGCTCTCTCCAAATTCTTGGTTGGTTTGCAGTCTGGTAAGGGGGGTAGGGACAGTGTTACGTGTATTTAAAAGTGGGGAAAAGGGTTTACATGTTGTCAGTTAAAAAAACCAACCAGGGCGGGATTTGAACCCCCGGCAGAGGTTCAATACCCCCCCCCGTGGTATGGGGTTTTTTGAATCGTGTCATTACGTTTTTGGGAGTCGTTTGTCTGGCCGTGGGTCCCCCACTGTTATGCGCTGGGGTGGCTGTTCACTGTTATGTCAGTTGGCCGCTCGTGCTCTTGTTACGTTAGTTTTGGCCCCTGGCCCTCATGTTATATCAGTTGGCCGCTAGCTGCTCTCTGTTACGTCAGTTGGCCCCTGGCTCCTCACTGTTTATGTCTCTGGCCGCTCGTGTCTCGTTAGTCAGTTTCGCCGGGGGCTCCTCCTGTTATGTCAGTTGGCCGCTCCCTGTCACTGTTTGTCAGTTGGCCCCTTCCGCTCTCTGTTCGTCAGTTTGGCCCCTGGCTCCTCATGTTATGTCAGTCTGGCCGCTCGTGCTCACTGTTATGTAGTTGGCCGCCGTACTTTGTTATGTCAGTTGGGCCCCTGCAATCTCTGTTATGGCAGTCTGGGGTCGTGCTACGTCGTCTGGACTGGCTCCTCACTGTTTTATCGTCGGCCCCTGTGCTCTCTGTTTCGTCAGTCTGGCCGCTGGCTCCTCATGTTTGTCAGTCTGGCCGCTCGCTGCTCTCTGTTACGTCAGTTTTTGCCGCTGGTCCCCACTGTTATGTCAGTTTGGGGCCCCTCCTGCTCACTGTTATGCAGTCTGGCCGCTTCCCGCTCTCTGTTAGTCGTTTGGCCGTGGCCCCCCTTGTATTTAGTCGGCCGCCCCCTGCTCCTGTTTGTCAGTTTTGGCCGCTCGCTACTCTTGTTTGTCAGTCTGGCCGCTGTACCTCTTTTGGCAGTCTGGCGCTCGTGCTACGTCAGTTGGGCCCCTGGCTCCTCACTGTTAGTCATGTGGCCGCTCGTGTCACGTTATGTCAGTCGGCCGCTGGCTCCTCATGTTTGTCAGGGTTTTGGCCGCTCGCTGCTCATGTTATGTCGTCTAGCCGCTCGCTCTCTCTGTTATGTCAGTTGGCCCCCTCGCTGCTCTCTGTTATGTCAGTCTGGCACGGCTCCCATCTTTTTTCAGTCTGGCCGTGGGTGCTTGTTATATCAGTCTGGCCCCTGGCTCCCCATGTTAGTCAGTCTGGCCGCTTTGTGCTCATGTTATGTAGTTGGCCCCTGGTCCTCACTGTTTGTCAGTCTGGCCGCGGGCTGCTCTCTGTTATGTCGTTGGCCCTCGCTGCCCATGTTATGTCAGTGTGGCGCTGGCTGCTCATGTTATGTCAGTCTGGCCGTCGCTGCTCTTTGTTATATCAGTCTGGCCGCTCGCTGTCACTGTTATGTCAGTGTGGCCGCTCGTGCTCACTGTTTGTAGTCTGGCCGTCGCTGTTCTGTTTGTCATTGGCCGCTCGCTGCTCACTGTTATGTCAGTTTGGCCCCCTCGCTGCTCTTGTTATGTCAGTCTGGCCGTCGCTGCTTCTGTTATGTCAGTTGGCCGTCGTGCTCTTGTTATGTAGTTGGCCCCTCGCTGTCACTGTTATGTCAGTTGGCCCCTCGTGCTCTTGTCATGTCAGTCTGGCCGCTCGTGCTCACTGTTATGTCGTCTGGGGTCGCTGCCTCTGTTATGTCAGTTGGGGCTGGCCCCCCCACGTTATGTCGTCGGCCGTCCTGTCATTTAGTCGTTGGCCCTGGCTCCTCACGTTATGTCAGTTGGCTGCTCGCTGCTCCTGTTTATCAATTGGCCCTGGTCTCATGTTATTCAGTCTGGCCGCTCGCGCTCTTGTTATGTAGTTTTTGGCCGCTCGTGCCTCTGTTTGTCAGTCTGGCCCCTGGCTCCTCACTGTTATGTCAGTGTGGCGCTCGCTGCTCACTTTATGTCAGTGTGGCGCTCGCTGCTCTTGTTTTGTCAGTCTGGCGTCATGCTCTTTTTATGCAGTTGGCCGTCGTGCTCTCTTTATGTCGTCTGGCCGTCGTTTTTCTTTTATGTCAGTGTGGCCGCTCGCTCCTCTGTTATGTCGTCTGGCGCTCGCTGCTCACTGTTATGTCAGCTGGCCGCTCCTGTCATGTTAGTCAGTCTGGCGTTGTGCTCTTGTTATGTCGTCTGGGGCCGCTCCCTGCTTTGTTATGTCAGTCTGGCCGTGCGCTCTCTGTTATGTCAGTCTGGCCGCTCGTGCTCTTGTTATGTCAGTCTGGCCGCTCGCTGCTCAGGGTTTTTGTCAGTCGGCCCCTTGCGCTTTGTTATTCAGTCTGGCCCCTCGTGCTTTGTTTGTAGTTGGCCGCTCGCTGCTCTTGTTATGTCGTCTGGGCCCTCGCTCTCACTTTTATGTCAGTCGGCCGCTCGCTGCTACTGTTATGTTATTTGTCACATTCAGTCTACAAAATAGTGTTTCCTTAGTGTTTTCTCCCCTATAAACAATATTGGGAATAATCTTTAGTCATTGCTTCCCCCATAACGTGAAAAAATGATCTCTGATTGGATGCCCCAAACTTTTTAAAATTTTTCTTGGGCTTCCTGGGTGATCGTGAAGCTCAATGTGATTGGGCATTTTAATTTCACAGCAGAAAAAAACCCCCAATTACCCGCAGTGACGTTAGGCTTTTGCGACGGGATTGGCTGTTTCATACTGAGGTGGTTATGAAAACCCGGGGGTAATTGGCTGCTGTTCCCGCTTTAAATGCAGGTTATTATGGCCAAATCACTTGTTTACATTTGTATTAGCCTGACGGCCACCATGCAAGTCTCAGTCTGTTTTACGCATTTTTTTACTAAATTTAGGGGACACACAAACACACACACACACAACACACACACACACACAACCCAACACATATTACAGTCACACACCACACACACATCACACACTTTCACATATAACGTCACACACCCACCCACAATACCAACACACACACACCAAAATATATATATACACACACCCACACCACACACACCCCACACACAACCCAAACACCCAAAACACACACACACTACACACACAAAAATACACACACCACCATACTCCCCCCCACAACACACACACACAACACACACACCACACACACCACACACACACACAACACCCCAACACACCAGAGGTATGATAAAGCTTTGGGTCAGGGAGAGTGGGGCTAGTAGCGATTTAGTGAAGGGCGGGGCCCGGACCGGACTCGACCCCCCCAACCCCAACTAGGTGAGTCCAAAACCAACACACATACCAACATATAACACACACAAACACAAAAACAACAACACCCACACCCAATACACACACACACACACACCATACACAAAACACATAACACACACACAACACACCATACAACACACACACACCAACACCACACACACACACACACACACACACACACACACACACACCACACCAAAACACACTAGCCTAGAAAATGAGTATTTGGGGAGGAAACCCTACCCCCAGTTTTAAGACAGGTTTTTTAAAGCTCATGGAGCGGGGAGAGGAGGGTCTAGTAGCAACCGGTGAAGAGGGGGGCCGGAGCTAGGACTCGACCCCCGCAACCCCAAATAGGTGGTACAAATAGGTGATACACACACCACACAGAGGTATGTAAAGCTTACGGCTCAGGGGAGTGACCTAGTAGCGATAGTGAAGAGGCGGGGCCAGGAGTTTGGACTGACCCCCAAACCCCAACTAGGTGAGTACACAAACACACACACACATCACACACATTTTTCACACAACACACCACACACAAAACAACACCCCCACACACACACCCACATACACACACACACACAACACACACATACACACACACACACAATACCCCACACACAACACACACAATCACACACACAACACACACCACAACCAAAACACACACACCCCCACACAACACACACACACACCACACACACACCAGTAAACATCATTATTCTTCCCTTTTCATCCTCCATCTTTATTTCAACGTTTTCCCGACCTTTAATACCCTTGTTTTTTGTTTATGCGGGGAAAACCCGAATCAGAGGGGGCCCTTTGTGAGCCCCGTGTGGTGGTGGTGGTGGTGTGGTGGTTTGGGGGTGGTGGTGGTGGTGGTGGTGGTGGTGTGTTGGGGGTGGTGGTGGTGGTGGAGGTGGGGGGGTGGTGGTGGTGGTGGTGGTTTGGTGGTGGGTGTTGGTGGTGGTGGTGGTGTTGGTGGTGGGGGTGGTGGTGGTGGTGGTGGTGGGGGTGGTGGCGGTGGTGTGGGGGGTGGTGGGGGTGGTGGTGGTGGTGGTGGTGGTGGGGGGGGTGGGGGGTGGTGGGGTGGTGGTGGTGGCGGTGGCGGTGGAGGTGGGGTGGTGGTGGTGGTGGTGGTGGTGGTGGCGGTGGGGGTGGAGGTGGTGGTGGTGGTGGTGGTGGTGGGGTGGTGGGGCGGGGGTGGTGGTGGTGGTGGTGGCGGGGTGGTGGTGGTGGTGGTGGTGGGGGTTGGTGGTGGTGGTGGGGGTGGCGGTGGCGGTGGTGGGGGGGGTGGTGGCGGTGGCGGTGGCGGTGGCGGTGGCGGTGGCGGGGCGGGGTGGTGGGGTGGTGGGTGGTGGGGGTGGGGTGGTGGGGTGGGGGTGGCGGGGTGGTGGTGGTGGTGGTGGTGGTGGTGGCGGTGGTGGTGGTGGTGGTGGTGGCGGTGGCGGTGGCGGTGGTGGGGTTTTGGTGGGGGTGGTGGCGGTGGTGGGGCGGTGGTGGGGGTGGTGGTGGTGGTGGGGTGGCGGTGGTGGTGGTGGTGGTGGTGGCGGTGGCGGTGGCGGTGGTGGTGGTGGTGGTGGGGGTGGGGTCGGTGGGGGTGGTGGTGGTGGTGGCGGTGGTGGTGGTGGTGGGGGTGGTGGGGTGGGGGTGGTGGCGATGGTGGTGGGGTGGTGGTGGTGGTGGTGGTGGTGGTGGTGGTGGGGGTGGTGGTGGTGGTTTTGGGGGGTGGTGGGTGGCGTGGTGGGGGGGTGGTGGTGGTGGTGGTGGTGGTGGTGGAGGTGGTGGTGGTGGTGGTGGTGGTGGTGGCGATGGTGGTGGTGGTGGTGGGGTGGTGGTGGTGGTGGTGGTGGTGGGGGAGGTGGTGGTGGTGGTGGTGGTGGTGTGGCGGTGGTGGTTGGTGGGGTGGTGGTGGTGGGGTGGTGGGGGTGGTGGTGGGGGGGTGGTGGTGGTGGTGGGGTGGTGGCGGTGGAGGCGGTGGTGGTGGTGGTGGTGGTGGTGGTGGTGGTGGCGATGGTGGTGATGGTGGTGGTGGTGGTGGTGGTGGTGGTGGTGGTGGTGGTGGTGGTGGTGGTGGCGATGGTGGTGGTGGTGGTGGTGGTGGTGGTGGTGGTGGTGGTGGTGGTGGTGGTGGTGGTGGTGGCGATGGTGGTGGCGATGGTGGTGGTGGTGGTGGTGGTGGTGGTGGTGGTGGCGGTGGTGGTGGTGGTGGTGGCGGTGGTGGTGGTGGTGGTGGTGGTGGTGGTGGTGGTGGTGGTGGTGGTGGCGGTGGTGGCGGTGGTGGCAGTGGTGGCGGTGGTATCGGTGGTGGCGGTGGTGGCGGTGGTGGCGGCGGCGGTGGCGGCGGTGGCGGCGGTGGCGGTGGTGGCGGTGGTGGGTGGTAGTAGTAGTTGTGGTGGTGGTAGTAGTGGTGGTGGTAGTAGTAGCAGGGGTGGTGGTGGTAGTAGTGGTGGTGGTGGCAGAAATGGTAGTGGTGATAGAGATGGTGGTAGAGATGTTGGTGGTGAAGATGGTGGCTGTAGTGGTGGTGGTGGTAGAGATGGTGGTAGTAGTGGTGGTTACAGTGGGTTACAAATCACTCTTCGCCTCACAACAATGTTATTATCATATCAACATGGGAAATGATACACTAGATCTAGTCTTCAGAACAAGAAATAGACAGCCATGGTGAGGCTCTCCAGGCTGGAACATTGCTCTCTTTAAGAGGCCCCTGAGTTTCCCTATCTCCTAATATCACGCACTTACATATTTCAAATTGTATCTTATTAAGGACACAGTCTCATCAACAAGTACACTGGATACTGGAGTACCACAGGAAAGTGTCTTTGGTCGCCTGGTCTTCCTCTTATACATCAATGATCTTCCTAATGTATCTCAACACCTTAAACCTATTCTCTTTGCTGACGACACGACTCAGTCATCTCCCACCATAATCTTGCCTCACACAACACTATTGTTAACGAAGACCTTGTAAAAATATCGACCTGGATGACTGCTAATAAACTTACACTTAATACTGACAAAACCTTCTACATAATGTTTGGGAACAGAATAAGCTGTTGCCCAGCTGAACATAACGATTGACAACACTCTTATTGCTAAACGTAAGGAGGGCAAATTTCTGGGCCTGCACCTTGACAGCAACCTGAAGTACAACACCCATATCCAACACATAACAAAAAAAGTATGCAAAACAGTTGGGATCCTCTCCGAGATACGTTACTACGTACCGCAATCAGCCCTACTCACTCCTCTCTCCCTACCTCATTCTAGACAACACCCCCCCCCCACTCTTCAAAGACTCACTGTACAGAACATTCACACTTACTACTGTGCAACCTACATTTACAGAACCATAAATTCTAATATTAACCTTGAACTAAAACACCTTGATAGTTGCAACAGGACCCAATGATACCAGACACAAAAATCTCAGTGACATTTCCCGTGTCCGGCTAAACCTCTACAAAAATTTTATTTACATAAAAGGGCCTAAAAAACCATACCCCGGCCGGGATTGAACCCGCGGTCAGAGAGTCTCAAAACTCCAGACCGTCGCGTTAGCCACTAGACCAGCTAGCCACAATAAGATTCGTCCAACTAGGTATATTTCTAAACCATAGAAAGGTTAGCACAGGCACCTCTGTGACCACAAATGCAAGTTTTTACAGACGAATCTCCAGCTAGCGTGGCCGTGACGAACTCTAGCTCAAGTCCCCTCACTGCCGTCAACGCAATCGTGTCATTACGATTTCATGAGTCAAGGGCCTAAAATCTGGAATTCCCTGTCTGAAAACTCTACAACCGCAGACTCAACCACCACTGTTAAAAACAAATCTTATCTCCCTAACACACCCCATCATCAGCTAATTCTCATTTTTTGTATCATGAACACATCAAAAACTAAATAGACTTACTCTTGTTATCTGTAATATCCCATAATTTACACTTACACTCACCCAAATAACTGTAAACATGGTATAAACCTTGGTAATAAATACCGACAAGTTGGTTTAGAAAGACACGTAAGCAAACACTATAACATATTTATTAGAAAACGTTTCGGTCCTGGGACCTTGATCACTTCTAACATACAGAGGTAGAAAGACATTATATATAAAGTTAAGACACATGTGCAACATCTGGATATCTTTATTGTAGACGTTTCGCCATCCAGTGGCTTTATCAATACAGATTCTAGGGACATAATAGGAAGACAGTAGAACTATATACAAAAGATGAGGTAATCAGTTTCCCCCGGCCTTGGAGTTTTGTGTTCCCCAGCATCGTGGTGGAGGAGAGTCTGGAGCAAAGGCAAGAAGACTGGCGTTTTTATAGGCGTCAGTGGATGGGACGGGCAGCAGACGAGGGCAGTCACTGGTAGGCGGGATTCCCCAGTGGAAGTAGGTCCTTCCCAAAGAGATGGGTTAGTTGCAGCAGCCGTGAAGAAGGTCTTGTAGATGTCCTCTGAACCAAGATTCCATGATGTTGCAGTGTCTGACAAGTTGTGCAAGAAAGGTATAAAAATACCGACAATATGAAAGTTTAAGACACATGTGCAACATCTGGATATCTTTATTGTAGACGTTTCGCCATCCAGTGGCTTTAATCAATACAGATTCTAGGACATAATAGGAAGACAGTAGAACTATATACAAAAAATGAGGGAATCAGTCCTCGGCCTTTGGGGTTAGTGTTCACAGCATCGTGGTGGAGGAGAGTCCTGGAGCAAAGGCAAGAAGACTGGCGTTTTTATAGGCGTCAGTGGATGGGACGGGCAGCAGACGAGGGCAGTCACTGGTAGGCGGGATTCCCCAGTGGAAGTAGGTCCTTCCCAAAGAGATGGGGTTTGTTGCAGCAGCCGTGAAGAAGGTCTTGTAGATGTCCTCTGAACCAGATTCCATGATGTGCAGTGTCTGACAAGTTTTTGCAAGAAAGGTATAAAATACCGACAATATGAAAGTTAAGACACATGTGCAACACCTGGACATCTACAAGACCTTCTTCACGGCTGCTGCAACTAACCCATCTCTTTGGGAAGGACCTACTTCCACTGGGGAATCCCGGCCTACCCAGTGACTGCCCCCCGTCTGCTGCCCGTCCCATCCACTGACGCCTAAAAAAAACGCCAGTCTTCTTGCCTTTGCTCCAGACTCTCCTCCCCCACGATGCGTGAACACTAACTCCAAGGCCGAGGACTGATTTCCTCATCTTTTGTATATAGTTCTACTGTCTTCCTATTATGTCCTAGAATCTGTATTGATAAAGCCACTGGATGGCGAAACGTCTACAATAAAGATATCCAGATGTTGCACATGTGTCTTAACTTTCATATTGTCGGTATTTTATACCTTTTCTTGCACAACCCTTGTCAGACACTGAACATCATGGAATCCCTTGGTTCAGAGGGCATCTACAAGACCTTTTTCACGGCTGCTGCAACTAACCCATCTCTTTGGGAAGGACCTACTTTCCACTGGGGAATCCGCCTACCAGTGACTGCCCTCGTCTGCTGCCCGTCCCATCCACTGACGCCTATAAAAACGCCATCTTCTTGCCTTTGCTCCAGACTCTCCCCCACCACGATGCTGTAACACTAACTCCAAGGCCGAGGGACTGATTACCTCATCTTTTGTAAATAGTTCTACTGTCTTCCTATTATGTCCTAGAATCTGTATTTATAAAAGCCACTGGATGGCGAAACGTCTACAATAAAGATACCGAGTTGCACATGTGTCTTAACTTTCATATTGTCGGGATTTTTTACCTTTCTTTCACAACTTGTCAGACACTGCAACATCATGGAATCTTGGGTTTAGAGGACATCTACAAGACCTTCTTCACGGCTGCTGCAACTAACCCATCTCTTTGGGAAGGACTACTTCCACTGGGGAATCCCCCCTACAGTGACTGCCCTCGTCTGCTGCCCGTCCCATCCACTGACGCCTATAAAAACGCCAGTCTTCTTGCCCTTTTCTCCAGACTCTCCTCCACCACGATGCTGTGAACACTAACTCCAAGGGCCCAGGGACTGATTACCTCATCTTTTGTATATAGTTCTACTGTCCTTCCTATTATGTCCTAGAATCTGTATTGATAAAGCCACTGGATGGCGAAACGTCTACAATAAAGATATCCAGATGTTGCACATGTGTCTTAACTTTCATATTGTCGGTATTTATACCTTTCTTGCACAACTTGTCAGACACTGCACCCTCATGGAATCTTGGTTCAGAGGACATCTACAAGACCTTCTTCACGGCTGCTGCAACTAACCCATCTCTTTGGGAAGGACCTACTTCCCCTGGGGAATCCCGCCTACCAGTGACTGCCCTCGTCTGCTGCCCGTCCCATCCATGACGCCTATAAAAACGCCAGTCTTCTTGCCTTTGCTCCGACTCTCCTCCACCACGATGCTGTGAACACTAACTCCAAGGCCGAGGGACTGATTACCTCATCTTTTGTATATAGTTCTACTGTCTTCCTATTATGTCCTAGAATCTGTATTGAAAAGGGCCCCTGATGGCGAAACGTCTACAATAAAGATATCCAGATGTTGCACAGTGTCTTAACTTTCATATTGTCGGTATTTTATACCTTTCTTGCACAACTTGTCAGAAAACTGCAACATCATGGAATCTTGGTTCAGAGGACATCTACAAGACCTTCTTCACGGCTGCTGCAACTAACCCATCTCTTTGGGAAGGACCTACTTCCACTGGGGAATCCCGCCTACCAGTGACTGCCCTCGTCTGCTGCCCGTCCCATCCACTGACGCCTATAAAAACGCCAGTCTTCTTGCCTTTGCTCCAGACTCTCCTCCACCACGATGCTGTGAACACTAACTCCAAGGCCGAGGGACTGATTACCTCATCTTTTGTATATAGTTCTACTGTCTTCCTATTATGTCCTAGAATCTGTATTGATAAAGCCACTGGATGGCGAAACGTCTACAATAAAGATATCCAGATGTTGCACATGTGTCTTAACTTTCATATTGTCGGTATTTTATACCTTTTTTGCACAACTTGTCAGACACTGCAACATCATGGAATCTTGGTTCAGAGGACATCTACAAGACCTTCTTCACGGCTGCTGCAACTAACCCATCTCTTTGGGAAGGACCTACTTCCACTGGGGAATCCCGCCTACCAGTGACTGCCCTGTCTGCTGCCCGTCCCATCCACTGACGCCTATAAAACGCCATCTTCTTGCCTTGCTCCAGACTCTCCTCCACCACGATGCTGTGAACACTAAAATCCAAGGGCCCAGGGGCTGAATTACCTCATCTTTTTTATATAGTTCTACTGTCTTCCTATTATGTCCTAGAATCTGTATTGATAAAGCCACTGGATGGCGAAACGTCTACAATAAAGAAAATCCAGATGTTGCACATGTGTCTTAACTTTCATATTGTCGGTATTTTATACCTTTCTTTTCACACATTATATATAAGGCGGAGAGAGTAGTGACGCACGTGACCTGAGGAATGTCATAAGAACATAAGAATGGAGGAACACTGTAGAAGGCTATGGCCCATTTCGAGGCAGGTCCCTTTTCAAAAAAACCCCTTTTATGTTAGAAGTGATCAAGGTCCCAGCCGAAAAGTTTTCTAATAAATTTTT
>NW_026496697.1:0-20649 GCF_026875155.1 Cherax quadricarinatus | reverse complement strand
CACAATATTTGCTCATAAAATTAATCAATTTCACATTTCTTCAGAAGTACTCTCTAATTTTTTCTAATATGAGATGGAAGGTTTTCATGCCTGGATGTTTTTAACCAGTCATTTATGAGGTCATTTGCTTTTTCAAGAGGAAAGGGATGAGCAACATTGCCAGTCTTTTTCCTGGTTATTTTATTTATACCTTTCCAAGCCAAACTTAAAGAGGTGGACCTATTTAATCCACTAACAAATTGTTCCCATTCCTGTTGCTTAAGTTCCTGCATTCTATTCCTTGCATTTGTTAGTGCAGCTTGGAAAGTTCTGAGCAGGTCTGGGGTTCTACATTCACGGTATGCTTTACCAATCCTCCTAGCTGCATGTGTTAGATTGTGTAGCTCTGGATCATTATAATATTTGCATTGGTTTTCTTTATTATTTATAGTGGAAGGTCTATGTTTTCTTTTCCTATCCACTTGATCTGTGAGGACAGTCTCAATACTTGCAACTAAATCATGACTGAATTTTTGTGTGCCAGTGGGCTTGTAATTCTTATACCATTGATCCAAGTGGTTAATAAAGTTATCTCTGTGTACTGGGTTGAGAATAAGTTTCCTCCTTCTGTATTTAGCTCCTTGATTGCTGGAGATGTGATCAAGATTGACAGTTGTTAGTCTTGGGAAGTGATCAGATAGAAGATCATCAACTATGACAGAGTCATGCATCGTATATGATGTATTAAATCCAAGACACAGATCTAGTATACCACCATATATGTGAGTAGGCTCAGTAGTGCCCACAATTCGAACATTATCATGCTCATTTAGCAATTTCACTAGTTTAGTTCCATTGGTGTTTGTTATAGACCCACCAATGTTCTTATGTCTGGCATTAAAATCTCCAAGAATGATGGTAGGTTCACTATTGATGCGATCTGGTAAAGCATCAGGTCGAAGCTGGTTCGCTGGGGCATAGAGATTAAAAATGTTTATGGAAAAATCGCCAGCATATACTTTGACACCATGATACTGCATGTTAACTCGACTCTGCAATGAAAGGAGTGAATGTGGCAAGCTCTTTCTGACATACATCACACAACAGTTGGTTGACCTTATCCAGGCAACTTTGGTGGAGGCGCTCCATCTTTCAGTCTACATTCCTGCAAACAGATGACATCACCCACAGGATGGGTATGAGGTGACTACCTCCCACAGGATGGGTATGGGGTGACTACCTCCCACAGGATGGGTATGGGGTGACTACCTCCCACAGGATGGGTATGGGGTGACTACCACCCACAGGATGGGGATGGGGTGACTACCACCCACAGGATGGGGATGGGGTGACTACCACCCACAGGATGGGTATTGGGTGACTACCACCTCAGGATGGGTATGGGATGATTACCACCCACAGGATACAAGTACATGTACAAGGTATACCAGTACATGTACAAGGTATACAAGTTCATGTACAAGGTATACCAGTACATGTACATGGTATACCAGTACATGTACAAGGAATACAAGTACATGTACAAGGTATACCAGTACATGTACAAGGTATACAAGTACATGTACTGTCAAGTGGGTTTTCGATGACGTGGATGGGGTAAGAATACTCACATAGGCTGGTAGTACGTATAATATATATCGGGAAGTATGGGAAAGCACCAACAGCCGACCTGCCTCTCTCTGCTCCCTATCTTCGACTCACCCACAAGCGCCTACAGGTGAGGGTGTTTGAAATCCTGCTATGGTCAGCAGCAATATGAATAACAGTGATTCACACAGACGGTTGGTAGTGAATCATCTACTGGTATGCTGGTTACTGGTAACTGGTTACTAGGAACTGGTACTACTACTGAGAGCTCGGCAACGCTAACATATGTCGTCCCGACATACAACTAATACAAACTAGAGACGGCAGGTGTACGGCTTGGGCTGATTCTATACAATGTCAAAGTACACAACAATTGAACATTATAACATACATAAGTAGAATATTGGAATGGAAGCTTACGTAACTGAAACTGTAATAAAACTGTAATGCAATACAAGGTATAATATAGCACAACTCATCGAATGAGACTCAACGTTGGGATTACACAATAGAAGTGATAAAAAAATTTTGATTGATCGATCTGTATTCATGTGATCTATGGATTCTGAGGAAGGAATATATACAAAGAAAGAAGTGTTTAACAGAAAGGCAGATTCGGTGCACTAAAATCTAGACTGTTAACTCTCAGAATTCGGAGAGAACATGAACACACAAAAAAAATTCTTGAATACTGATAAGTTGATACTGTAATTATTCATCTATACAGGTTATTTACATTTAACCCCAACTCTGCTAGGGTGAGATTGATATATGCAGATTGGGTGTCATCTCCGGGAGGATCAAACTCTGTTGCACTGGCTAACTCATGCTGTATTTGAGGCAAATCTGAATTGGAAGTAACAAATGATACTTGAGGATTTCTCAATACCTGTCATGTACGTAGGGAATAACGACATTCAGGTTGATCGTCTGACTGAGTATCAGAGGTAGAGAGTACAGGATCAGGAGGATTGTCAGAGTCTGTCACATTAGTCTGGGTTGGAACATCATTATCATCACATACTAACTTCATATGATCTAAATGCGATTCTTTATACTGACCAGTACTAATTTCTCTAACCTTATACTTATTACCAGTGATATGTTCAACTACTCGATAAGGACCAACAAACTTTTGATCAAGTTTAGGCATTGCAGACGTTTTGTTAAAGTTAGTCAGCATAACTCTCGAACCTACTTTGATTTTGGATGGTTTTGCTCGAGTGTTTGCCACTCTTGTAAATTCTGCTGTTGATTTATAAAGTGTTTCACGGATTCTTCTAAAAACACTTTGAGCTAAGCTGGTACGAGTTGCTATGAAATCATCAGGGTTGTAATTTGGTTTTGGATTAGAATATAGCAACTCATAAGGCAAACGTTTATTTACACCATACAATGCACAATGTGGAGTGTCACCTATAGAAACGTTGTAAGCAGAATTTATAGCACGCTGCACATCAGGTATAACTTCACCCCAAGTTTCACTGTTGGGATTGATAGTGGCTCTCAAGACATCAAGTACTTTCTTATTGGTATGTTCCGCTAACCCATTGCTGGCAGGATGATGAGGAACAATGGTGGATTTAGAGATCTTGTACAAGGTACACAAATTTTCAAGAATCTCATTACAGAATTCACCTCCATTATCTGTTACTAGGGACTTAGGGGTGGTATGCCTGCAGATAATGCATTCTTTAAACGCTTTAGCTACTGTCTCGGCAGTCTTATCTGCAATAGGAACTAACTCACAATATCTGGTGAAATGATCTACCATAACACATAGATGTTTGTTGCCCTGGAGGGAACATTGAAAATTAGTTAACAGATCTAGCGCAACTCTTTCCCAAGGTTCGCTAGTGGTTGGATACACTTGGATTGGATTAGGACCATTAGCATTACCTTTATGTTGCATGCAGACACTACATTTCTTAACATACTCAGAAATATCAGTTGCCATACGAGGCCAAAAGTATTTCAATCTGGCTTGTTTTACTGAATGATCCATACCAGGGTGCGCAACACCTGGTACATCGTGAACTAGCTGTAAGGCTACATTCACTAGTGACTGTGGAATTACTAACTGGTAAACTCTTCTGCTAGGAGTACCCAACTCGGCTGTTCGATACAGTAATTCTTGATTCATGACAAAGTCACTGATGGGTGCTGGTGGCTTCACAGTCAGAATAAGATCTTCCTGGAGCAGGAATCGAATCACACCAGACCACATGGGATCTGTTCATTGAGCATTCTTTACATCCTCAGCACTAAATGGAGGGTCTGCAGTTACTATACTAACATGTCGCGATAAGGCATCTGCGACTACATTTGACTTGCCAGGTAAGTGTTCAGAGGTGGGATTGAACTCTTGGATAGTCAAGGTCCATCTGGCTAACCTTCCAGTAGGTTGTTTGTTCTGGAATAAAGGTATCAGTGGCGCATGGTCTGTCAAGACATGAACAGGGTACTGATAAATAATGTCTCGGAAGTGCTTTAAAGACCATACTATTGCTAAAGCTTTTTGCTCAGTTACTGAATAATTACGTTCAGCCTTCGTAAGGACTCGGCTAGCAAATGCAACTGCGTTATACTTGTCATCAGTCTTCTGAGCTAGTACGGCACCTATGCCAATTGAACTAGCATCAGTTGTCAGATAGAAAGGCTTAGAAAAATCTGGAAATTTCAAAATTGGAGCAGATGTTAGCTTTTCTTTTAGAGTTTGGAATGCTCTTTCTTGACGGAAGGTCCAAACAAAAGGAGCATCTTTCTTAAGCAACTCAGTTAGAGGAGCAGCTATGGAAGAAAAATTGGCAATGAAGGATCTATAAAAACCTGCTAAGCCCACAAAGTATCTTACGGCATCAGCAGTTTTGGGAGTTGGAAAATTTAGTACTGCAGTTACTTTACTTTGGTCAGTCGTAACCCCTCTAGGAGTGACTACGTGACCAAGAAACTTAATTTCTGATCTGAAAAATTCACATTTAGACAGTTTGATCTTTAAGTTGGCTTCTTCAAGCTTACCAAGTACTACATCAAGTCTTTTCAAGTGTGTATCCACGTCTTTAGACATGACGATTACGTCATCTAAGTACACCATAAGTGCATTACCTATGAGATCTCTAAAGATATTAGTCATGAGCCTTGAGAACGTGATAGGGGAGGATCGTAATCCAAACGCCATATGGAGGAAGTGATAATGACCTGTAGGAGTGGAGAATGCAGTTAGCTCTTGGCTGTCCTTGTGAAGAGGGACTTGCCAAAACCCTTGTAACAAGTCCAGGGTTGAAAAGACTTTGTTATCTCCGATGTTACGTAAAAGATCACCCAGTACAGGAAGTGGGAAGCGATCTGGAATAGTTTTCGCATTTAACTTCCTAAAGTCAATCACTGGGCGCCAAGTACCATCCTTCTTAGGTACTAGGATCAAGGGCGCATTTCAAGGTGAATTGCTAGGTGCAATAACTCCATCATCAAGCATTTGATTGATCAATTCTTCTGCGACAGCAACTTGTGAATGAGGCATTTTGTACGCAGGTATATAGATAGGTCTAGTACCAGGTTTAAGTGGAATACGATGGGACAATAAGTTCGTTATACCCATCTTTTCACCTAGTAAGGCAATGGCTTTACGACGTTTGTTCAACAGAGTCAACAAACGCTTGACTTCATCTGGGAAGTCAGTGGGAGCTAAGTCTTTCTCCTCAACTGGTGGAACAGATTGATCCAGTGAAGTGGATGAGGTCTCCCCGGTAGAAATAGCACCGACCCACTGGTCAGGTGACAACTCATCCTCTACCTGAACAGAGTAAGGATAGTGAACAAGGTCAACAAGATTGGTATTTGCTCTGAGACGAACACAGTGACCAGAAGTGTTAGCAAGGAAGAAATGGATCTTACTATCTCTTACAACACGTAAGGATGGTTCAACAAATAGACCTTTTACTTTGCAGGAATCACTGTCAACTAGGACGTTATCACCATCTGGAACACTAGGAACACAACAGACACTCTAGTGAGGGCACTAGCTGCGACAGAAACGTCTTTCTGCAGACGGCATGTGACATCAACAAGAGATGGCATTACTAGTTGCAAGTAATTGATTTCCGACAAGGCGTCCCCTGTGGAGAAACTACTACTTGAACTAGCAGACATTGCAGGGATAGGCTCAGCACTCAAGGTAGTCAGAGCGTCCTCGGACACTTGAGGTAACTGGACACTATCTTGCAAGTCTGAAGTTGCAGGAACACAGACAGGAGTGACAGGATCACCAGTGCCTGACCGCTTGGGTACGCTACTGGAAAATGCACTGGCCTGTAAGGACTTAATTCGAATGTCGTACTCTGCGGCAGTATGGCAGATCTCGGATCCAAGCTGGTAACCCCAAAATGGTACGATCAAGTCATCAATTTGGGCATGCCATCGATAAGGGTCGAGCACAATGCGTAAGTCTCGCATGGAAGCAAATCCCAGTAGAAGGTCACCAGGGAAAGTAATCTGGTCGACAACAAGGAAGGAAGCAGTGAAGTCTCTACCTTGGATAGAAAAAGTGAGGGAAGTCCGACCTCGGACACGCAGGTGAGAACCAGCTACTCCACTAAGGGAGGACACATGAGTCGGTTCTACGAGAAAGACATGTCGTAACTGCTGATCCCTAAACAAACTAGACCTGATAATATTGACTTGCGCACAAGAGTCCATGAACAAATAAACGGGCGCATTATGAACAGATGCTTGCACTATAGGGCCTATGGTTGCATTGGAAGTTATGTGCAAACAAAAGGGTGGATTGTCATCAGAAAAGATTTGTTCCACTTCATCCCCAAAATCATCTACGTCAGAGACGTGTGAAGCAACATCATCAGCAGGATTGTCATTCTCGAGACTGCTTAAGGCTTCAAAGGAACTGTGAACGGGGATGGTGTACTCATTATCACCTACTGTCACCATGGGACGGTTTGACTGGGGCGCTCGAATTCCCCCGAATTGGAAGAATGAGCCTGGTTCTGGTTAGTTTGAGAACCACGATGTCTGTTTCCTCTCCTGGTTCTGCGGTTGGAACGGCCACGGAAAGACCTAGAGTACTGAAGGTTGTAGAGAGCATTGCACTCAGATGTGTCATGTCCATGTATTCTATGGTAAGTACAGTAGGGAAGATCTGACTGGTACACATCATCAGTACGACGCCTCTTAGGGTAACTATCAGGACAATAATTGCAATATGGCCACGGAAACCACAGTTGTAACAAGTCCGCTGATTATGGTTACTGAATGTACTATGAATACTATGAGGTTTATAATGACTCTGTACACTGGTCCTTGGTGATCGCTGCGATGGTTGACGACCACGATTTGTCGCTGTGGCGCAAACAAGAGGTGGTGCAGACTGAGGCATAGGTGTGAAATTACTTTTGATACATGGGAAAGTACCCTGGGGGCATAAGGAACGTACATGATTTAGGGCTGTAAGTGGTTCCATCGTCACAGTTGGGGGATTAGCCTCATAAGCACACACGGAAGCAGGCGGCATTAGTTCTTTGATTGCTCCAAAAGCTGCTATTTTAGCAAACGACGCTGTGGATGGTTTATCCTCGTCAGGGACAAAAGCTGAGGACTGGACAGCATTGATAAATGATGATAAAAGTTTGTCTAATCAAACAGCAAATGCACTCAACGATTCATTAGTCATGGGTGTAGCATTCACTAGTTCCCTAAGAACGACATATGAATCAGCTGTTTTTACTGGTACGAGGAAAGAACGAATCAGTTCCTCATATTGTGACCACTTAGTAAGATTCCTGAAGTCTCCTGAAGCCACAAAATTTGATTAACACAAGCCTATCCGATGTTATCCTGACGCCAAATGACTTCGAACAGGCGATAAATGACATGCCCATGCACTCTGCCCCAGGGCCAGACTCATGGAACTCTGTGTTCATCAAGAACTGCAAGAAGCCCCTATCACGAGCCTTTTCCATCCTGTGGAGAGGGAGCATGGACACGGGGGTCTTCCCACAGTTACTAAAAACAACAGACATAGCCCCACTCCACAAAGGGGGCAGTAAAGCAACAGCAAAGAACTACAGACCAATAGCACTAACATCCCATATCATAAAAATCTTTGAAAGGGTCCTAAGAAGCAAGATCACCACCCATCTAGAAACCCATCAGTTACACAACCCAGGGCAACATGGGTTTAGAACAGGTCGCTCCTGTCTGTCTCAACTATTGGATCACTACGACAAGGTCCTAAATGCACTAGAAGACAAAAAGAATGCAGATGTAATATATACAGACTTTGCAAAAGCCTTCGACAAGTGTGACCATGGCGTAATAGCGCACAAAATGCGTGCTAAAGGATTAACAGGAAATGTCGGTCGATGGATCTATAATTTCCTCACTAACAGAACACAGAGAGTAGTCGTCAACAGAGTAAAGTCCGAGGCAGCTACGGAGAAAAGCTCTGTTCCACAAGGCACAGTACTCGCTCCCATCTTGTTCCTCATCCTCATATTCGACATAGACAAGGATGTCAGCCACAGCACCGTGTCTTCCTTTGCAGATGACACCCGAATCTGCATGACAGTGTCTTCCATTGCAGACACTGCAAGGCTCCAGGCGGACATCAACCAAATCTTTCAGTGGGCTGCAGAAAACAATATGAAGTTCAACGATGAGAAATTTCAATTACTCAGATATGGTAAACATGAGGAAATTAAATCTTCATCAGAGTACAAAAAAAATTCTGGCCACAAAATAGAGCGAAACACCAACGTCAAAGACCTGGGAGTGATCATGTCGGAGGATCTCACCTTCAAGGACCATAACATTGTATCAATCGCATCTGTTAGAAAAATGACAGGATGGATAATGAGAACCTTCAAAACTAGGGAGGCCAAGCCCATGATGACACCTTCAGGTCACTTGTTCTATCTAGGCTGGAATATTGCTGCACACTAACAGCACCTTTCAAGGGAGGTGAAATTGCCGACCTAGAAAATGTACAGAGAACTTTCACGGCGCGCATAACGGAGATAAAACACCTCAATTACTGGGAGCGCTTGAGGTTCCTAAACCTGTATTCCCTGGAACGCAGGAGGGAGAGATACATGATTATATACACCTGGAAAATCCTAGAGGGACTAGTACCGAACTTGCACACGAAAATCACTCACTACGAAAGCAAAAGACTTGGCAGACGATGCACCATCCCCCCAATGAAAAGCAGGGGTGTCACTAGCACGTTAAGAGACCATACAATAAGTGTCAGGGGCCCGAGACTGTTCAACTGCCTCCCAGCACACATAAGGGGGATTACCAACAGACCCCTGGCAGTCTTCAAGATGGCACCGGACAAGCACCTAAAGTCAGTTCCTGATCAGCCCGGCTGTGGCTCGTACGTTGGTTTGCGTGCAGCCAGCAGCAACAGCCTGGTTGATCAGGCTCTGATCCACCAGGAGGCCTGGTCACAAACCGGGCCGCGGGGGCGTTGACCCCCGGAACTCTCTCCAGGTAAACTCCAGGTATCAAGGAGATCAACAACGTGAACAGCAGCAGGGGACCGATGAAGAGCTTCTTTCGCAAGTCTGATAAGACTTTCCTCTGAAGGAGGACCTTCAACTAGAACATTAGCACGAGAACGAATGGCAGTAAACCATGCTTCAAGACTATGTACATGGCCATTGAATAAAGGTAACGCATCAAGGGAATCACGAGTAAAACTGTAGTGTCTCAGTGTCTGGGTCGGTCTGTCAGTCCATAAGGAACTGTGAGGACTGATGACAGGAGCAGCAGTAGCCTGAGAGGTCTGAGTGTCGACATTCACTAAATCACTTGACGGTATGTGAGACATAATGGCAAAGAAGTTGCACGAGAACAAATAAGGCAAAAAATAATGAACAATAAAAATGATACAAAATGCTAAAATTGAAATAAAAGAGATGCAACTAATTCTGCAGAAGTAATAAAAATGTCTAAGATACACTGCAAGAGGAAGGACAACTTAATGTAAAGGACTGTTGGCCAAGATAAAGAGACAATGTAAGGGACTGTTGGCCAAGATAAAGAAACAATGTAAGGGACTGTTGGCCAAGATAAAGAGACAATGTAAGGGACTGTTGGCCAAGATAAAGAAACAATGTAAGGGACTGTTGGCCAAGATAAAGAAACAATGTAAGGGACTGTTGGCCAAGATAAAGAAACAATGTAAGGGACTGTTGGCCAAGATAAAGAAACAATGTAAGGGACTGTTGGCCAAGATAAAGAAACAATGTAAGGGACTGTTGGCCAAGATAAAGAAACAATGTAAGGGACTGTTGGCCAAGATAAAGAAACAATGTAACGGACTGTTGGACAAGATAAAGAAACAATGTAAGGGACTGTTGGCCAAGATAAAGAAACAATGTAAGGGACTGTTGGCCAAGATAAAGAAACAATGTAAGGGACTGTTGGCCAAGATAAAGAAACAATGTAACGGACTGTTGGACAAGATAAAGAAACAATGTAAGGGACTGTTGGCCAAGATAAAAAAAAAAATTGAAATTTACAAGTAAAAATATTACTGGAGACTGAATTAAATACAAAATGAGCTGTCTTACTCTTGTTAATAAAGAAATTAACTAATAAAATTGTAAATCAATGTAAAAAGTATAAAATAAAATCACTAAATTGTATGGAAAGAGAGATAACTGGGAAATTTAAATATTTTCTAAGAATGCATAAACAAAATTAAAATATAATGCAAAGACAACATCAGGAAAATTAATAAAATGAAAAACAAGATGCAATAATAAACTGAGTATAATAATGACAATAAAAGAAAATAATTCACTGCACAACAAGTACAACAAAATAATTCACTGCAGAACAAGTACAACAAAATAATTCACTGCAGAACAAGTGCAACAAAATAATTCACTGCAGAACAAGTGCAACAAAATAATTCACTGCAGAACAAGTGCAACAAAATAATTCACTGCAGAACAAGTACAACAAAATAATTCACTGCACAACAAGTACAACAAAATAATTCACTGCAGAACAAGTGCAACAAAATAATTCACTGCAGAACAAGTACAACAAAATAATTCACTGCACAACAAGTACAACAAAATAATTCACTGCAGAACAAGTGCAACAAAATAATTCACTGCAGAACAAGTTCAACAAAATAATTCACTGCAGAACAAGTTCAACAAAATAATTCACTGCACAACAAGTGCAACAAAATAATTCACTGCAGAACAAGTGCAACAAAATAATTCACTGCAGAACAAGTGCAACAAAATAATTCACTGCAGAACAAGTGCAACAAAATAATTCACTGCACAACAAGTTCAACAAAATAATTCACTGCAGAACAAGTGCAACAAAATAATTCACTGCAGAACAAGTGCAACAAAATAATTCACTGCAGAACAAGTTCAACAAAATAATTCACTGCAGAACAAGTTCAACAAAATAATTCACTGCAGAACAAGTGCAACAAAATAATTCACTGCAGAACAAGTTCAACAAAATAATTCACTGCAGAACAAGTGCAACAAAATAATTCACTGCAGAACAAGTGCAACAAAATAATTCACTGCAGAACAAGTGCAACAAAATAATTCACTGCAGAACAAGTTCAACAAAATAATTCACTGCAGAACAAGTGCAACAAAATAATTCACTGCAGAACAAGTGCAACAAAATAATTCACTGCAGAACAAGTGCAACAAAATAATTCACTGCAGAACAAGTGCAACAAAATAATTCACTGCAGAACAAGTGCAACAAAATAATTCACTGCAGAACAAGTGCAACAAAATAATTCACTGCAGAACAAGTGCAACAAAATAATTCACTGCAGAACAAGTGCAACAAAATAATTCACTGCAGAACAAGTGCAACAAAATAATTCACTGCAGAACAAGTGCAACAAAATAATTCACTGCAGAACAAGTGCAACAAAATAATTCACTGCAGAACAAGTGCAACAAAATAATTCACTGCAGAACAAGTGCAACAAAATAAGTCACTGCAGAACAAGTGCAACAAAATAATTCACTGCAGAACAAGTACAACAAAATAAGGTGTAGAAATAATCACTGCAGTAATAAAGTCTCACTGGGAAAACTCAGGTTAAATAATAAAATAAAAATATGAAGAAAAAACTGATTGAACACTTTAACTCTTAATTGTAAATTAGACAAAACAATTTACTCAAACAGAGTAAAGAAAAGTAATTGAAACTGCATCGAGAGTGAATTTGTTCAAAGAAATATGAATTTTTTTTTTTAATTATCACACTGGCCGATTCCCACCAAGGCAGGGTGGACCACCAAGGCAGGGTGGACCACCAAGGCAGGGTGGACCACCAAGGCAGGGTGGACCACCAAGGCAGGGTGGACCACCAAGGCAGGGTGGACCACCAAGGCAGGGTGGACCACCAAGGCAGGGTGGACCACCAAGGCAGGGTGGACCACCAAGGCAGGGTGGACCACCAAGGCAGGGTGGACCACCAAGGCAGGGTGGACCACCAAGGCAGGGTGGACCACCAAGGCAGGGTGGACCACCAAGGCAGGGTGGACCACCAAGGCAGGGTGGTCCACCAAGGCAGGGTGGTCCACCAAGGCAGGGTGGTCCACCAAGGCAGGGTGGTCCACCAAGGCAGGGTGGCCCACCAAGGCAGGGTGGACCACCAAGGCAGGGTGGACCACCAAGGCAGGGTGGTCCACCAAGGCAGGGTGGACCACCAAGGCAGGGTGGTCCACCAAGGCAGGGTGGTCCACCAAGGCAGGGTGGACCACCAAGGCAGGGTGGACCACCAAGGCAGGGTGGACCACCAAGGCAGGGTGGCCACCAAGGCAGGGTGGACCACCAAGGCAGGGTGGACCACCAAGGCAGGGTGGTCCACCAAGGCAGGGTGGTCCACCAAGGCAGGGTGGACCACCAAGGCAGGGTGGCCCACCAAGGCAGAGTCGCCCACCAAGGCAGGGTGGACCACCAAGGCAGGGTGGACCACCAAGGCAGGGTGGACCACCAAGGCAGGGTGGCCCACCAAGGCAGAGTCGCCCACCAAGGCAGGGTGGTCCACCAAGGCAGGGTGGTCCACCAAGGCAGGGTGGTCCACCAAGGCAGGGTGGTCCACCAAGGCAGGGTGGACCACCAAAGCAGGGTGGTCCACCAAGGCAGGGTGGTCCACCAAGGCAGGGTGGCCCACCAAGGCAGGGTGGCCCACCAAGGCAGGGTGGACCACCAAGGCAGGGTGGTCCACCAAGGCAGGGTGGCCCACCAAGGCAGGGTGGACCACCAAGGCAGGGTGGACCACCAAGGCAGGGTGGTTCACCAAGGCAGGGTGGTCCACCAAGGCAGGGTGGACCACCAAGGCAGGGTGGCCCACCAAGGCAGGGTGGACCACCAAGGCAGGGTGGTCCACCAAGGCAGGGTGGTCCACCAAGGCAGGGTGGACCACCAAGGCAGGGTGGACCACCAAGGCAGGGTGGACCACCAAGGTAGGGTGGTCCACCAAGGCAGGGTGGTCCACCAAGGCAGGGTGGACCACCAAGGCAGGGTGGCCCACCAAGGCAGAGTCGCCCACCAAGGCAGGGTGGACCACCAAGGCAGGGTGGACCACCAAGGCAGGGTGGACCACCAAGGCAGGGTGGCCCACCAAGGCAGAGTCGCCCACCAAGGCAGGGTGGTCCACCAAGGCAGGGTGGACCACCAAGGCAGGGTGGACCACCAAGGCAGGGTGGACCACCAAGGCAGGGTGGTCCACCAAGGCAGGGTGGTCCACCAAGGCAGGGTGGGACCACCAAGGCAGGGTGGCCCACCAAGGCAGAGTCGCCCACCAAGGCAGGGTGGACCACCAAGGCAGGGTGGACCACCAAGGCAGGGTGGACCACCAAGGCAGGGTGGCCCACCAAGGCAGAGTCGCCCACCAAGGCAGGGTGGTCCACCAAGGCAGGGTGGTCCACCAAGGCAGGGTGGTCCACCAAGGCAGGGTGGTCCACCAAGGCAGGGTGGACCACCAAGGCAGGGTGGTCCACCAAGGCAGGGTGGTCCACCAAGGCAGGGTGGCCAACCAAGGCAGGGTGGCCCACCAAGGCAGGGTGGACCACCAAGGCAGGGTGGTCCACCAAGGCAGGGTGGCCCACCAAGGCAGGGTGGCCCACCAAGGCAGGGTGGACCACCAAGGCAGGGTGGACCACCAAGGCAGGGTGGTCCACCAAGGCAGGGTGGTCCACCAAGGCAGGGTGGACCACCAAGGCAGGGTGGCCCACCAAGGCAGAGTCGCCCACCAAGGCAGGGTGGACCACCAAGGCAGGGTGGACCACCAAGGCAGGGTGGACCACCAAGGCAGGGTGGACCACCAAGGCAGGGTGGCCCACCAAGGCAGAGTCGCCCACCAAGGCAGGGTGGTCCACCAAGGCAGGGTGGACCACCAAGGCAGGGTGGACCACCAAGGCAGGGTGGCCCACCAAGGCAGGGTGGCCCACCAAGGCAGAGTGGCCCACCAAGGCAGAGTGGCCCACCAAGGCAGGGTGGCCCACCAAGGCAGAGTGGCCCACCAAGGCAGAGTGGCCCACCAAGGCAGGGTGGCCCACCAAGACAGGGTGGCCCACCAAGGCAGGGTGGTCCAGCAAGGCAGGGTGGTCCAGCAAGGCAGGGTGGTCCACCAAGACAGAGTGGCCCACCAAGGCAGGGTGGCCCACCAAGGCAGGGTGGCCCACCAAGGCAGGGTGGCCCGAAAAAGAAAAACCTTCACCATCATTCACTCCATCACTGTCTTGCCAGAAGGGTGCTTTACACTTCAGTTTTTAAACTGCAACATTAACACCCCTCCTTCAGAGTGCAGGCACTGTACTTCCCATCTCCAGGACTCAAGTCCGGCCTGCCGGTTTCCCTGAACCCCTTCATAAATGTTACTTTGCTCACACTCCAACAGCACGTCAAGTATTAAAAACCATTTGTCTCCATTCACTCCTATCAAACACGCTCACGCATGCCTGCTGGAAGTCCATGCCCCTCGCACGCAAAACCTCCTTTACCCCCTCCCTCCAACCTTTCCTAGGCCGACCCCTACCCCGCCTTCCTTCCACTACAGACTGATACACTCTTGAAGTTATTCTGTTTCACTCCATTCTCTCCACATGTCCGAACCACCTCACCAACCTTTTCTCAGCCCTCTGGACAACAGTTTTGGTAATCCCGCACCTCCTCCTAACTTCCAAACTACGAATTCTCTGCATTATATTCACACCACACATTGCCCTCAGACATGACATCTCCACTGCCTCCAGCCTTCTCCTCGCTGCAACATTCATCACCCATACTTCACACCCATATAAGAGAGTTGGTAAAACTATACTCTCATACATTCCCCTCTTTGCCTCCATGGACAAAGTTCTTTGTCTCCACAGACTCCTAAGTGCACCACTCACCCTTTTCCCCTCATCAATTCTATGATTCACCTCATCTTTCATAGACCCATCCGCTGACACGTCCACTCCCAAATATCTGAATACATTCACCTCCTCCATACTCTCTCCCTCCAGTCTGATATCCAATATGAATAAAATAAAACAAGAAACAAAACTGGAAGTGTAACACTTACAAGTGGCGGGGCACACAACACTTACAAGTGGCAGGGCACACAACACTTACAAGTGGTGGGGCACGCAACACTTACAAGTGGCGGGGCACACAACACTTACAAGTGGCGGGGCACACAACACTTACAAGTGGCAGGGCACACAACACTTACAAGTGGTGGGGCACACAACACTTACAAGTGGCGGGGAACAGAACACTTACAAGTGGCAGGGCACACAACACTTACAAGTGGTGGGGCACACAACACTTACAAGTGGCAGGGCACACAACACTTACAAGTGGTGGGGCACACAACACTTACAAGTGGCGGGGCAGACAACACTTACAAGTGGCTTGGCACACATCACTTACAAGTGGTGGGGCACACAACACTTACAAGTGGCGGGGCACACAACACTTACAAGTGGCGGGGCACACAACACTTACAAGTGGCTTGGCACACATCACTTACAAGTGGCGGGGCACACAACACTTACAAGTGGCGGGGCACACAACACTTACAAGTGGCGGGGCACACAACACTTACAAGTGGCAGGGCACACAACACTTACAAGTGGTGGGGCACACAACACTTACAAGTGGCGGGGCAGACAACACTTACAAGTGGCTTGGCACACATCACTTACAAGTGGTAGGGCACACAACACTTACAAGTGGCGGGGCACACAACACTTACAAGTGGCGGGGCACACAACACTTACAAGTGGCTTGGCACACATCACTTACAAGTGGCGGGGCACACAACACTTACAAGTGGCGGGGCACACAACATATTCACTTATTCATTTTTTTAGTATATTCTTACAACAAAATCTTGCTGTGACTAATACGACAAAAATTGCTGGCAAAAATAATGGTACACAAGTCTGCGAAAAGATCAGGGAATGAGACACTGCTGGTGTATGAGAAAAAGACACACATAGAAATAAATGGATAATTTAGTATACTGGGGTGGATATCACTGCATGAACTACAATGACAAATACTGGAAAATATAATGCTGAAAGAATACAAAAAAAATGAATGAATTACTTCACACAGAGTGACTGACTGGTACACTACACAATAATACTTACGACAGACATAGAGTAGCATAAAAAAAAAAAACACACAGATAAAAAAAAAATGAGATGAGCGATAACACTGAAAAATATTGCAAAAATAATGAGTCAAAGAAACACTGAGTCTACACTGAAAACACAAGACTTAGAGTTCACAAGACTTAGAGTTCACAAGAAATTCACTGTAAATGTCTCACACACGCAAATGTCTTTAAATGCAGGAAAATGTCTCTAAACAGAAAATTATCACTGAAGTCTGGAGTAGTAGACGGTGGTGACGAGTGATGAGGTGAAGACGTCCTGTGTGGAAGAAATGCGCTTTCTAGGTGAACTCACATAACTGGCCTTATCGTTGGCACTCAGCTACAATCTCTTGACCAATTATGTGAGCCAAAGTACTAGGACCCGGTACAAGGGTGGAAAAAAACCACAGGTAGATGAGGTGGGTGGCGGGTGGTGGTGGTGGTTGTGGTGGTGGGGGCAGCGGAACAAGCTGGCCCTGTGTGTTCTCACTGCCACGCACTTCTCACCATGCACAAGGTGGCTTAACTAAATTACAATGCCACAGGGATGATTAAGACCACTCTTACCAGCATCCAAGCACAAGCGATATATGAGACAATACTTCAGAGGAACTTGCGTGGCTTACTTCTCTCTCTCAGCTGGGTTAGAAGCTGGGTTGGCTGACTGGCTTAACCCACGAGAATGGCTGACTGGAAGACGTGTAACGATGCACACAGCATGAAGAAGCAGGTGGATGACAGGAGACAGGCTGGATGGTAGGCTGAGGCAGGCTGACTAGCGTTCACTTCCACAGTCTGGCTTATTGACTGGCTTAATTGCAAAATCCGGGTCAACCCCTCGGAGATTGAAGCAATTAGCACACGAACTAAGCCAGGAAGCTTGAAAAACGGCTGCAACAGGCTTGCAGGCTGGAGTACACAGGGTGGTGTGGTGAGGGTAAGCTGCTAGCTGGAGGTGGCTGAGATGGTTCACCTCTGACCTGCTGGGACCCCACAAACAGTCTTCTAACGTCTGAAATACCCTTAAATCCACGCCCATACCGTTGTCATCATTTGTCAAGTGGGTTTTCGATAATGTGGATGGGGTAAGAATACTCACGTAGGCTGGTAGTATGTATAATATATATCGGGAAGTATGGGAAAGCACCAACAGCCGACCTGCCTCTCTCTGCTCCCTATCTTCGACTCACCCACAAGCGCCTACGGGTGAGGGTGTTTGAAATCCTGCTATGGTCAGCAGCAATATGAATAACAGTGATTCACACAGACGGTTGGTAGTGAGTCATCTACTGGTATGCTGGTTACTGGTAACTGGTTACTAGGAACTGATACTACACTGCGGCAGCGGCAGCGGCAGTGGCAGCGGCAACAGGAACCTTGTCCTCTATTTTTACTTCTACCTGAGGTTCCCAGCAGCCCAGTGATGACCTAATCAAGACCCACATAACACTAACATGTGTGGATACCCAGAATGATATAAATCAACTGCAGAAATCACCCAAAAGTTCACAAATTACCAACTATAGGACTCGTACTACCACCTCCTACCCCGCTGCCACTGAAGTGATAGTCCACAACATTCACCCATCGCCTATTATTCACCCGAAGCCACAGCCAATGGACAAGGGTCAGAACAATAAAAGAAGATCCAGTAACCAGCTAAGGACTCCTAACATCAAAGGTGAGAGCAGTAAAAACACGAGGAAAACTTGTGGTACTGCCAGCCAGGACACAACCCTCATCACCCACCGGCATCACCACAACACACGACAGACAACAACAAACATGGCTGCTGTCACAGTCCAAGATAACTCCTTCCCAGTATTTGATGTCAAGAAGATCACCAAACCCAGAAATAGCTAAACTCCTTACGATTCAGAACCAAACAATCACCAAACTAACTCAATAAATGCAGGAACTAAAAGCTAGCAATGCAGATTACCTCAACAAGATCATGCTCTGGAACATAAACTAGACACTCTAGAACAACAAAGCAACACCACACCCGGTCCCTAGACACCATCAACACTCTAAAAGACCAAGTCACCCTACTTACAAACCAACATTACAGAGGAAAGATCAAGGTGGACCAACAACTTGCCAATGTCATAACCAACTTCCAAAACCTTAATGACCAACAGCAGCTATCTGACGCTGTTGTAGTTAACAGCAAACACTCCCACCCACAGTCCCCCAAGAACCTGCATGGAGACCACCCTACAGCTTATAAAGGGACCCCCTTTCGCCTTAACATACGTAGTGTGACCTAAAGGATTGCAAACTGATGGGCTTACCCAAACAGGTAAAAAACAGTGCTGTTAAAATTCCAAACTAGCCTACAAAGAAACAACCTACTAATAACATCTATTTCTATGAAAACTGATGTTTACGTCAATGATGCCTTACCAAAACAAAACAAAACCCTTTTTTATCGCTTTAAAAATTACGCTATGCCCCAAAAATCATACCAGTGCTTGTGAGGGATGGGAAAAAACGCAGTTAGGAAACAGCCCATGGGGAAAAGATACTTCACTCTACAGAACATGACCTTAAAACATTCCTAAGTGAGGCTGGACAACAAACAGAGTAAAGTGCAATAATACCCATAGTCCACAGTTAGTGTTAAGAAATAAGAACATAAGAACATAAGAACGAAGGAAAAACGCAGAAGGCCCACTGGCCCATGCGAGGCAGGCCAAGTCTCCTACCGGCTTAAGCCAATGCACCCCACCTAGTCAGGTCAGGTCACATTGACTTAAGGAGGAACACGGCAACCGACCAGGTAGCACAAGCTATCAGGTCCAACTCCACCACCCCATCCATCATGTATTTATCCAACCCATTTTTAAAGCTACACAACGTTATATTGTCATAAATTTGTGCCCCCCTAAAAATTTTAATACCCCAACTACTTTTGATTGTCATTGTTGTATTCAAAAGACCATTCTACCTTTATAGTCTTAATTTTTGTTTAATATCTACAGAATCTATCTCCGTTTTTTACAACTTACCACATCACTGTTCCATCTTATTTATCATAAACTAGCCATAACTTGTCTTCAATAATTCTACCTCACTTTTAAGAAATACTCAATTGCCCAATTTTATTCTAAAATCCCTATTATTGCCCAATTTTGCTTTAAACTATATTGATCAAACTTATTGTAAACTTCTTTTATTGACCATTTTATTCTATACTTTTTTAAACTAGTATTTTCAACTACAACTTTTATATTATCCTGTCTACCATCTTACTAGCATATTAATAACCAAGTCATTGCCATTTTTATTTATCATTTTTTTTATTATTATTCTTTTGCTACCTTAACTTGTATATTTTATTCTGTCAATTTAAATATAGTTATACTCTAATTCTTGTAAACAACTTATGTAAGACCTTAGTGCAATTACAATTGAGAGTCTTGTGCCTTTTTTATATTATTAGATTAAACACGTTGTACTATAGTCAATACCAAACTCATTATATTAGACCATAGTGTAATTACTAGTGAGAGTCTGGTGCTATTTTTAATTGTATTTTTTATATTATTAGATTAAATCTAGTTGTACTATAGCTCATTCTAGCTCAAAACATAGACTCCACAAAAGTCATTATAGACCTTAGTGCAATTACAAGTGAGAGTCTTGTTCTATTTTAAATTTGTATTTTATATTACTAGTTTATACCTAGTTGTACTTTAGTTCATTCCAGCACAACACATAGACAACATCAACTTCATTATGTGTAGTAGTGACTATACTCTACATGACCAAAATACTCTAGCTATATACTTGTCCAAACTTCCTACCACTACAGATATCAGTACTAGAACCAACACACAACTCAGGATATAAATAACCATAATTTAAACCTAGAAGATGATTGATCATGTTGACCCTGATCTAAACCTCCATAATCTGACACCAGTCAAAACCTATTGGAAAGTAACTGCCTTTATTACACAGCATCACAAGCCACCACTATCTTAAACAATGCTAAAAGTCTATCAGTACTTAACTACAACATCAGGTCCTTAAGCAAACACTATGATGACCTCCTGGCACTCCTTGAATCACTAAAGACACCCTTCTCCTGCATTATTCTTACTGAGACCTGGCTTAAGCAGGACACAATAGATATCTACCCTCTACCAGGATACACAGCAATTCACAACTGCAGACCAAACCAAGTTGGGGGTGGTATTGCAATCTATTACTCTAACCAATTATCTTGTATTAAAACCACTTGCTTTAGTGATGAATATGGGGAATACATTTTTGCTAATTTTACTGTAAAAAACCTTAAGACACCTATAACAATCGGTGCCATTTACCGGATACTCACACAAACATCCCAAATTTCAGAGAAATTTAAAATCACTAAT
>NW_026496686.1:0-21124 GCF_026875155.1 Cherax quadricarinatus | reverse complement strand
CAGCCAGGCAGTGTAGGTTTTTAAAATTTGGCAAATACAAATTTCTAGGACCTAGCCTGGGGCACCAACATACTACGGGCCCCAAATTTTCCCTAGCTTAAATAGTCAAGGTATCAAGAACCCCCAAGGCACCAACTTCCCCAGGCACAAATGTCCCCAAAGCCAGAAATAAAAATAGCTCTGACACTTGGGTGTGATGAAAAGAAATAATAAAAATAATAATAAAAATAATTAATAATATATGGAAGCTCTTACTGTTGGGTCCAGAAAGGTAATCAGGTTGGGTCCTTAGAAGGGTTGCGCAATCCAGTTCTTGAAAAAAAACCCCCTCGCTAGAACGAAGGGCGATTTAAAGAGAAACTGTGTTTTTTGATTTACCAAGCCTGGGCCCCTTTGGTTTTTAAAAAAATTCACAAGCGGTTGCGGGTTTTAAACAATTTGCTACTACCAATTTACATTTGTTATAACCTTTTTTTATTTTCATGATTTTATACACATTTTTAAATGGATTGCTGGTTTTTCTTTTTCGCTTTTAAAACCTAAAAACAGGGATATTTTGTACTCCACTTCACTTTGGTCACACTTCACAGACACGCAATGCATATATATATATACTACATCTAGGTTTTTTCCCTTTTTAAAATAGCTCTTGTCCTTTTTATTTCTTCTATTGCCCATGGGAAGTGGAAAAGAACTTTCCTCGTAAGCCATGCGTGTCGTATAGGGACAAAAATCCCCGGGAGCAATGGGCTATAACCCCTTTCCGGGATACATTTACTAAAAAAGAAGAAGAAAACTTAAAAACGGGTTGCAAAAATGTCGTGATTTAGTGCGGAGACAAAACAGAAAATTGTGATTTTAAATTTGAATGAAAAAGAAGTTTGGATGTCCGGGTCTAAGCGAAACAAAGTGAGGGGGAGGGAGTTTCAGGGGGGGAAAAAAAAGGGATTAAACAGTATCTGAGGGTTAAGCAAAGAAGGGGGTGCAAAATGTTAAATGACAGTTATGGAAGGAGAAAAAGAATAAAATGTGTAAATTCAAAATTAGGGTTTAAAAAAAGTTTGGAGGGGAAAAGGGGCATAAAAACGGTATGCACCTGGAAAAGAGGGAAAAGCAGAGGAAGAGAGAGTTTTGGGAGATGTTAAGTGAATGTATGGGAGCCTTTGAACCAATGGAGATTTTTGGGGTAGGGGACCTGAAGCTAAAGTAGGGAAATTTTAGAGAGGGTGTGGTAGGAAAGTTTGGGGTGCCAGGTGTAAATGATAATGGGAGCCCCTTGAGAACTTTGTGTAAAAAGGGGGTTTATTTTAAGGTAAAAATTTTTTAAGAAAAAGAGGATAAAAAGTAACAAATATGTGTAGGGGAAATGACAGAGTTTTTGGATTATTTTTGGTAATAAAAGACGGCTGAGTAACTTCAGATTTACATGTTTAAGAGGGGCCACGAAAAACGACACTTTTTAGTTGAGCTACACTGGGGTAAAAAGGTGAGGGATACAAGGGAAAATAGAACACAGGGAAGAGGGGGTGAAGGTTTATAAACAAAAGAGGAGGCGTTGGGTAAGATATAAAACCTTTTGGAGGATAATGGGCAAAGGGAATTGGCAATGGGGTCGAAGGGGATGGGGTAGGTTTAAAAATGAGTGTTAGGTGTTCACAAAAATTTTGTGGTTACAGGAAATGGGTGAGGAGGGAAGAGGGCGTTGGTGGAATGATGATGTAAAAGAGATAGAAAGGGGGAAAAAGTTAGCAATGAAAGTTTTTAAAAGTAGAGTGTGAAAGGGAGGGAAAGTATAGGGAAAAAAAGAGAAGGTTAAGAGAGTGGTTAAGCAATGTAAAAAGGAGCAATGGAGGGGGTGAGATGTTATCAAAAAATTTTGTTGAAAATAAAAAAAAAGTTTTGGAGTGGATTAACAAGTTAAGAAAGCTAGAGAAAAAATGGTTTTAAAAAAAATGGGGAGAGGAGATTTTTAAATGGAGAGTTAAGGTAGGGGAAAGAGGGGGGAATATTTTTGAAGAATTGTTAAATGTTGAGAAAAAGGGGAACTGTGATTTGTTATAGGGCAAGGAGGGAAAAACATTTGTGGGAGGAGGAAGACCCAGTTGGGAGGGGGGGAAAGTTCGTGGGCTAGGCAAAATGAAAGGGGGTAAGGCAGCCGGGATTGATGGGAAAAGATGAAATGTTAAAAAAGCAGGTGGGGATATTTTTTTGGAGTGGTTGGTGCAATTATTTAATAAATGTATGGAAGAGGGAAAGGGTCCCTGGGGATTGGGCCCAGAGAGCAGCATTTTCCCTTTGAAAAGGCAAAGGGGATAAAAGAGGGCAAAAAATTATAGGGGGAAAGCTGTTTGAGTGTACCGGGGTAAAGTGTATGGAAAGGGTTAAAAATTGAAAGAATTAAGAGAAGACGGAGAATAGGATACAGATGAACAAGGAGGCTTTGGGAAAAGGTGGGGGGGGTGTGGGACCAGGTGTTTACATGAAACAAAAAGTAACAGATTTGATAAGGTAAAGAGGTCTTTGGGCATTTATGGATTTGGAAAAGGCGTTTCGTGGGTTAGGGGGGGCAATGTGGCAGTGGGTTTTGCAAGTTATGGTGTGGGAAGGGGTTACTGAAAGCAGTAAAGATTTTTACGGGGAGGGGAGGCTCAAGTTGAGTATGTGGAAAGGGGGGAAATTTTTTTTTCCCTGTAAAGTAGGCCTTAGCAAGGATTGTGATTCACCGGGGTTTTTAATATTTTTAGAGGGGGTTGAAAGAGAAGTAAATGCGAGGGTCTTGGAAAGAGGGTGGAGTTAAAAGATAAAGAATCACACACAAAGTGGGAGTTGTCACAGCTGCTCTTTGCTGATGACACTGTCTCTTGGGGGATCTGAAGAGAAGTTGCGAGATTGGGGATGAATTTGGGGTTGGGGTGGCAAAAAAATTAAAGGGTGAATACGGGAAAAAGGGAAAAGGTTATGAGGATAACAAAAAGATTAGGTATGAAAGTTTGAATATCAATGGAGGGAGAGATTTGGGAGGAGGGAACGTATTCAGATATTTGGGGAGTGGACCGTGTCAGCGGATGGGTCTATAAAGATGAGTGAACATAGAATTGAGAGGGAAAAAGAGTGAGTGGGCATTTAGGAGCTTGGGAGACAAAAAATTTTCCGGGAGGCAAAGGGGGGGGAATGTATAGGAATTTTACCAACCCCTTTATTGGGTGTGAAGCGGGGGTGATAATGTTGCAGCGAGGAGAAGGCTGGAGGCAGTGGAGTGTCAGTTGAGGGAATGTGGGTGTGAATATAATGCGAGATTCGTAGTTTGGAATTTGGAGGGGTGGGGATTCCCAAAAAAACTGTTGGGGGGCTGGGAAGGGTTGTTGATTTGGTTGGGACATTTAAGAGAATGGAGCAAAAACAGAATGACTTAAAGAGTGTTCATTTTAGGGGAAAAGGAAGGGGGGGGTAGGGGTCGGCCAGGAAAAGGTTGGAGGGGGGGGGGAAAAGGAGTTTTGGTGCGAGGGGCTTGGACTTTCCAGGGGGCATGCATGAGCTGTTTGATAGGGGTGAATGGGACAAATGTTTTTAATACTTGACGTGCTGTTGGAGGGGCAAAGTAAAATTTAGAAGGGGTTCAGGGGGAAAACCCGGGGGCCCGGCTTTTAGTCCTGGAGATGGGAAGTACAGTGCCCGCACTCTGAAGGGGGGGTGTTATGTTGCAGTTTAAAAAAAGTATGTAAAACACCCCTTTTGGCAAGACAGTGATGGGTGAATAGGTAAAGTTTTTCTTTTTTGGGCCACCCCGCCCTTTGGGGGGAAACGGCCAGTGTGATAATAAAAAAAAAAAAAAAAAAAAAAAAAAAAAAAAAAAAAAAAAAAAAAAAATACGCGGGGGGGACATGTCTTCAGGTATGTACAATGAGAGTTTTCCTTTAAACTCAATTTTAGGGAAAAAGTTTCTGATTGTTGGGGAAAAGAAATGTAAACCACAGACCATTGGGGGCCCTGGATTTTCTGGCAAATTGTTGTTATTTTCGATTTCGTGGTCACTGCATGTAGTTTTAATGATCCATCTTATAGACATAGGTTTTAAACCCAATTATCAACTAAAAACTTGTACTATGATGATTAACTTAGCGAACATGCTGTTAAAATCACTATCTACGACGTCTATTGCACTAAAAACTAATATTGGTACATTTACCCCGTTTAAATTTTGACACTGGTACATTTGGAAATCTTTTTCCAGAATAAAAATTCCCCAAAAGTTGCCCTGTGTTAAATTCTCAACTTACTGGTTTTCTAAATCTTTTTAAAAACACTCACCCTGGACTGGTGGCCCAGTCGAGTCAGAGTTACCCCTGACCCAAGGGGGGTCGAATTATTTGGAGTGAAAAAAAGGAAAATTGAAAAAATATGGGAAAAAAAAAAAACTTCGAATAATTTTGAAACATGCGATGTAATTAGCTTGTTTCTATCAATTTCTAAAAAAGTTTTTTCCAAAAAAAGTAATTTTTTGTTTTCCTGGTGGCAATTTTTTTGTTTTTTTTTTTTCTCCAAATATTTCGATTTTATGATTTTTCATTTTAAATACACTACATTGAACTTCTCGAAAACTCCATTCAAATTAGGGAATGATGATAAAGTCAGTCGCCTGGTGTTTCAACATGTGTGGAGGCGTGTAACATACTGAAAGGGGGCTGGCAGACCGTAGAGTTTTACAGAAAAAGAAAAATTGTATAACTCAGGAATAAATTACTGACTTATTTTCCCCTTTGGGCAAAAAAAAATTTATAGGAGTGTCATGATTTTTGCACAGTAATTGATAAAGATGGTTCACTAGAATGTAAACGGGATTTGCCATATCTTTTACTGCTTTTCTTTTAATTTTTTTTTTTCTTAAAAAAAATTCAACATTTTTTTATAAAGCAATTACTGACATTTTCGCTCAAACGCCGTTTAGCCCCAAAATTATCTATCCCTTACTTTCATTGATGTCAACTAGAACATTGACTCTTACCAAAATTGTAGAAAAGGGAGAGATTTATGCCCTATAGAATAGGGCACTATTTATTTTTTCTATTTATCTTTTAAGGCAAAACGTGTCTAGGCTTCAATTGCTTCTTAAATCACTATAAAAATTTAATTGAAATTGGACCAAAAATAAAAAAAAAAATATTTCGCTCAGGGATTGACAACGTCAAATCTACGACTTCAAGGGTGAGGACTATTTCACGTCTTCACATCTGACTTTCCGCCTACTTTTGTACTGACTGAAGAAGCCTACTGTGTAGGCGAAACGTTTCGGAATAAAGTTGCCTATGTGTCTTACCTACCAACCTCCCTCAAGGCTTGGGTACCATAGTCCCTCACTTGCTGAAACCTCAGAGAGCAAGGGTTTGATGCTCTGATATCTAATCCTGCCTGTGTAATTACTTTTGGGGAGTTGGGGGGGGGGGTTTTTTTGGGGGTGGAAGATGTTTTAATGGGTTTCTAATTTTTTTTTCAAAAAGAGAATTAAAAACGGTAACCAAAATAAATATTTTCCATAATATCTAAAAAAAAATCTGTCCCAAGGAAATGTGGGTAGGTAAGGGGAAAAGCAACATTGACATAAACCATACCACGGCGGGGTTTGAAAAACCCCGGTCAAAAATTTTTAAAACTCAACCGTCGCGTTGCCACTGGACCAACTAGCCCCAAAAAAGATTCGTCCAATAGGTTATTTTTTACACCATAAGAAGGTTAGCTAGGCACCCCTTGACCACAAAAACAAGTTTTTACCGACGAATCTCCAGCTGCGTGGCCGTGACGAACCTAGTCAAGTCCCCTCCCGCCCTCAACTGACTCCGAAATCGTAATGACCGATTTCAAACAAACCTACCACGGGGGGATTTTTAACCCGCGGCACGGCCACGCTCTGGGGGGATTCGTCTTTTAAAAAAATTCATTTTTGGTCACCGTGGTGCCTATGCTAACCTTCCCGGTGTAGAAATAAATTTGGACGAATTATTGTGGCTAGCTGGGCCGTGGCTAACGCCACAATTTGGAGGTTTTAGACTTCTGACCGCGGGGTTTAAATCCCCCCCTGTGGAAAGGTTTTTTGCAATCGTGTATTTCGTTTGTGAGTAACATTTACATGATTACATGATGGTATTTTAAACAGAGGAAACGTGGCTAGTAAGAACCGCAAAAACAATTTCCCAAGTCCAAATGAGAGGTTTCTGCCTCCCATTCTGACCCATGAGATTTACCCCCCCCAACGCACACACGACCGCAAAAATGCACTATAAATTTTAAAAAAAAACGTACGTAAATACAAAAATTACCCACGTACGCATGCAGTTAGCGATAGCGGCTGCTGCCGTACGAACCTTTACCACATAAAACAAAATAATAATATCTTTATTTATACAAGTACATGTATAAAAGGGATACATCCACGAAATCAAGACATGCTTATTTTTGCTGAACATTTAGGCAAATTAGGTAGTTTTGTTCAAGATACGACCCACAAAAATCGATAAACCCAGGTACCCATTTTACTGTGGGGAACAGGGGGAGTAACTTTACACCTTTATTACACAAAAAACTTAAAAACGATATGTTAAATTAAAAACCCCAAAGGGGAAGAGAAAATTTTGAAAAAATGAGTAACAAGTTAAATTTTTGGCCTACCTATATCCCATTAAATTTGTAATTGTGAACCTTTTAATGACCTACAAGCAAGGAAAATCTGGTTATGAGTAAGAAACTTTTTAAAACCCAATAGATAAAAAAAAAGAGATAACAAACAAAGTTACCAGAATAAAAGAAAGTTGTACAAAAAACGACTTTCAGCATGCTAAAAAATTTTGGGCCCAAATAGGTCCACAGTGTCCTTAGGACAATATGTCATCTTAGGTCCGTAATGTTATCTAAGGTCAATTGTGTCATCTTAGGGTCAATGTATTATCCTAGTTTATGTGTTATCTTAGTTCATAGTGTTTCCTAAAGTCCCATAGTGTTATCTTAGGGACCAATAGTGTTGTCTTAGGGACCATTGTTATTATTTCTTTAGGTCCATAGTGTTATTCTTTATATGTCCACTGGTATTATCTTAGGTCAACACTATAGAGGTCACCTTTCTATGTCGCTAAAAGGACAAACTTGTCTTACAGAGACAGAATTTTAAACAACTTTCGACATGTGGAAATTTATAAAGCACAAACATTGAATAAATTACAATGATTGTAAACACTGAACTTGGGAAAGTTTGTTAGATTTACCCGTTATCTTATATGCAAACCGCTAACAGAAGAAGAACAAGAAAATTATTAACTATCCCATCTAAAACTGGGCGAGACACCTTCCTAAGTAAGTAAACATGAAGAATGTAGGCCAGGACTGTGGGGAACGATCTCCGGGGTGTTCTAACTCTCACCAGGTCAAGTACTTCACTCTCACCCAAGCTCCACATTCACTTCTCAACAGCTCCACCCACTTCACTCTCTTCATTCCTTTTGCTGTTTTTTTTTTAACTAAGAATTACTTTTTGTTCTGTTATTTAATCTGAAAGTCACCGAGATCATCCTACTTCCTGCTGATAAAAAAAAAAAAAAAAAAAAAAAAAACAGAAATAATCTGGAGTTATAACAAGATGTTTGTGAGTTTGGTGACGATCTCGACTATTTACAGTTAGAAATGTTCCCTAACAGAATGTTTATCCTTGCAGGAATATCACAATTTGAAATAAGATATCCCTCAAGCAAGTACATAGATAGGATGCTCATACATGACAGATGCAGCGTGGGCGACAGATGAGTGACAGCCTCAGCTCTCAAGACTGAAGTAATGGTAGCCTGAATGAAGTTATACCTCAGCTAAATTCTCTTATGCTATTGTAGGACACTCAATGATACTTACAAACATCTGAGCTGATACGGATTCAGTAAAATAATAACCGTTCAATTGTAAAAAAAAATTAATGCCATAAAATGTTTACATGTCAGTATAAGTAAGTTTTTCAATGTGAATCAGTGTGGTATAATTTTATAACGTATCAAGTGTGAACCAGATTATTTAAATTATGATCAATACAACTTTTAAGAAAATTTGAACAACTGAAAAAATAATCAAGTTAACAGTTATTCATAAATGGAAGTTAACAACTTTTTAAATACTATGTACAGAATAATTATTCAGCTACGAGTTAAAACATCACCTAAACATTAACGTTAAGTATTATTTATAACATAAACATTAGGACTGAAGAAATACCATTGTGTGGCACAACATTCATGGTATAATACTGCTAACATTTAAACATCTCAACACATTACAACACAACATTAATTTTACATTTTGCTTGACATTCTCACATCACAGAACATTACAACATAACACAGTATCTTAGACAGAGTCGTACTGTCCAGTGTGCAAGAACCCCACCCTTTAAATTTTAGTTTATATTTTCATCCCATAACGTTTATAGTGTATGTGTGTGTGTGTGTGTGCTCACCTAATTGCTCACCTAATTGTGGTTGCAGGGGTCGAGACTCAGCTCCTGGCCCCGCCTCTTCACTGATCGCTACTGGATCCTCTCTCTCTCTGCTTCCTGAGCTTTGTCATACCTCTTCTTAAAACTATGTATGGTTCCCTGCCTCCACTACTTCACTTGCTAGGCTATTCCACTTGCTGACAACTCTATGCAGAAGAAATACTTCCTAACGTCCTGTGACTCGTCTGAGTCTTCAGCTTCCAGTTGTGACCCCTTGTCCCTGTGTCCCTCTCTGGAACATCTATCTCTGTCCACCTTGTCTATTCCCCGCAGTATCTTGTATGTCGTTATCATGTCCCCCACTGACCCTTCTGTCCTCCAGTGTCGTCAGTCGATTTCCCTTAACCTTTCCTCGTACGACATTCCTTGAGCTCTGGGACTAGCCTTGTTGCAAACCTTTGTACTTTCTCTAACTTTTGACGTGCTTGACAGGTGTGGGTTCCAGACTGGTGCTGCATACTCCAGTATGGGCCTAACATTCACAGTGTACGGGTGTCTTGAACGATTCTTTATTAAGGTATCGGAACGCTATTCTCAGGTTTGCCAGGCCCCCGTATGCTGCAGCGGTTATTTGGTTGATGTGTGCCTCCGGTGATGTGCTAGGTGTTATGGTCACCCCAAGGTCTTTCTCCCTGAGTGAGGTCTGTAGTCTTTGTCCACCTAGCCTATTTCTCTGTCTGCGGTCTTCTTTGCCCCTCCCAATCTTCATGACTTTGCATTTGGCTCGATTGAATTCGAGAAGCCAGTTACTGGACCACATGTCCAGCCTCTCCAGGTCTCTTTGCAGTCCTGCCTCATCCTCGTCCGATTTAATTCTTCTCATCAACTTCACGTCATCTGCGAACAGGGACACTTCAGAGTCTATTCCTTCCATCATGTCGTTCACATATATCAAAAATAGCACTGGTCCTAGAACTGACCCCTGTGGGACCCGCTCGTAACAGGCGCCCACTGTGATACCTCTTCACGTACCATGACTCGTTGCTGCCTCCTGTCAGGTATTCCCTTATCCATTGCAGTGCCCTTCCTATTACGTGTGCCTGATCTCCAGCTTCTGCACTAATCTCTTGTGGGGAACTGTGTCAAAGGCCTTCCTGCAGTCTAGGAAAACGCAATCTACCCAACCCTCTCTCTCGTGTCTTACTTCTGTTACCTTGTCATAAAACTCCAGGAGGTTTGTGATACAAGATTTGCCTTCCATGAACCATGCTGGTTTTCATTTATAATCTTTTTCCCTTTCCCGGGTGTTCGCCCACTCTCCCTGTAATTTTTCCCCTGATTTTGCCACGAAAATGTCAGGACCAGGTTGTAGTTTAGGCCTCTTTTCTTTTCCCCTTTTTAAATATGGGGGATACATTAGTGTTTTCCCATTTCTCGGTAGTTCCCCGTTTCAAGAGTGTTTTGAAGATTGTGGTTAGGGCCACACAGCATCTCTGTACTTCTTAAGGCCCCATGGGGAGGGTCCGGTCCCATCCCCTTTGAGTGTCAAGGTATTAAGAGCTTTTCACCCCCTCCTCAGTGCTCGTATGCACCAAATTTTTGGGTTATTCCCCCCTTGTTTTCCCCTTCTGTTCTGTCTTCCCACACCCCTTTTCCTGTCTTTCTGTAAAAACTTCCTTAAATCTCTGTTTTATCTCCTAATACTCCCGATCATTTCTTGTGGTTCTCACCCTTTGCCTTAAACTGATCACCTGGGCTTTGAAGTTGTCTTCCTCCTGATGTGGTTTACAACGTTTTGGGTCAGTCTTGTTCCGATGCTAGTCTTTTTTAACTGTCGCTGGGCTCCTCCTTCCTGTGCGTATCATTCCTGGGTCTGCGATGTTCCCTTTTTTTTGTGTGCTCTCTGCCTTCTGTACTTTTTCCATTCTTATTTTCCTTTGTTTTTTTCCCCCTTCCCTGGGTGAACCCGGGGCTTGTTTGGTCTTCCCGTTGTTACGTTGCCCCTTTGGGGAAAGAAACCCTTTCACTGCCCCCTTGCATTTTGTTGTACATATTCCATCATTTATTTATGGTTTCCTGCATTTTTGCCCACTGGCCCTCCCGCGGAAGTTCTTCAACCTATGTAGCCCCCTTTTTATAGTCGGGTTTTTTCCCCTTCTACTTGTAATTTTCCCTTGCAGCCTATATGTATTAAAAAGCACAGAAACCAGTGGCGCTAGCCCTAGGGGATCTATACTTGATGTCCTAAATGTCTGAGAGCCAGGGTAAACCCAAAAGGCCCAATCTTGTGGTTCACCCCCCCCTCTCATTTGGTAGTGTCCTTAACATGTTGGTGCATGGTTTTCCAGCACCACGCCCAACATCCGGGGTTTCCCCTGTTTCGGGCCCCCCTGTGGCTCCAGGTTTTTTCCCGTCAATTCCCTGTGGTTAAAAATCCCCATAACCAGCAACTTTGCTCTGTGGAGTGAGGTTGGGTGGTGTGGTGTGGTGTGTGGTGTGTGTGTGTGTGTGTGTGTGTGTGTGTGTGTGTGTGTGTTAGGTGTGTGGTGTGTGTGTACTTTACCAGTTGAAAATCCCCAGTTGAACTCACCCGTTGAGGTTGCGGGGGTCGAGGTCCGGCTCCCGGCCCGCCTTTCACTGATCGTATAGGCACTCTCCCCGAGCGTGAGCTTTATCATACCCTGCTTTTAAAACTATTTGGTCTCCCCCACTAATCGCTTCCCCAAACTATTCACTTATGCTATCGTGGCTGAAGAAATACTTCCTAAAAACCCCCGTGATTTATCTGTGTTTCAGCTTCCAAATGGTCCCTTGTTATGTGTCCAATTCTGGAACCTCCTGTCTTTTCCACCTTGTCAATTCCTTCGTATTTTTTGTTTTTTGTTATCATGTCCCCCTATCTCTCCTGTCCTCCCGTGTCGTAGGGTTTATTTCCCTTAACCCCTCTCGTAGGAAAACCCCTTAGCTTGGGATAGTCTTGTTGCAAACCTCTGCCTTTCTCTAGTTTCTTCCCGTGCTTTGGGTAGGTGTGGGTTCCAAAATGGGCCGCATACTCCAATATGGGCCCCCAAAGTACCGGGTACAGAGTCCTGAATGATTCCTTATTAAGAAGTCGGAATGCTGTTCTGAAGGTTTGCTAGGCGCCCATATGCTGCAGACAGTTATTTGGTTGATGTGCGCTTCAGGAGATGTGCCATGGTGGTATACTCACCCCAAAGCTTCTTTTATTGTGTGAGGTTTGTAGTCTCTGCCCCCTTGAACTCGTATCTTGTCTGCGGCCTTCTTTGCCCCTTCCCCAATCGTCATGACTTTGCACTTGGTGGATTAGAACTCCAGGGCCAATTGCTGGACAGGTCTGCTGCCTGTCCAGATCCGTGGTAGTTCTGCAGGGTCTTCGATCGAGTTGAATTTTCATCATTTTCACGTCATCTGCAAACAGGGGGACAATCAAAGTATATTCCTTCGTCATGTCGTACACAATTACCGAAGACAGCACTGGTCTAGGACTGACCCTGTGGCCCCGCTGGTTGACAGGTGCCACACTCTGACACCTCGCCAGTTCCATGACTCGCTGCTGTCTTCCTGCTGGTGGTGTGTGTGTGTGTGTCGGTGTGTGTGTGGTGTGGTGTGTGTGTGATGTGTGTGTGTGTGTGTGTAATGTGTGAGTGTGTGTGTGTGTGTGTGTGTGTCGGTGTTGTGTGTGTGTGTGTGTGTGATTGTGTGGGTGTGCTCGTGTGTGTGTGTGATGTGTGTGTGTGTTGTGTTGTGTGGTGTGATGTGTGGGTGTCGGTGTGTGTGTAGTTTGTGTGTTGTGTGTGATGTGTGTGTGTGTGATGTGTGTGTGGTGTGTGTGTGTGTGTGTGTGTGGGTGTGTGTGTGTGTGTGTGTGTGTGATGTGTTGTGTGTTTGTGTGTGTGTGTGTGTGTGTGGGTGTGTGATGTGTGTGTCTGTGTGTGTATTTGTGTGTTTGTGTGTGTGTTGTGAGTGTGTGTGTGTGTGTTGTGTGTGTGTGGTGTGTGTTGTGTGTGTGTTGGGGTGTCGTGTGGGTGTGTTTGTGAGGGAAGTGAAAATCTCAGAATAAAGACAAAACTTGTTTAAAAATTGTTTTAAAAGTATTTTTTACTAAATTATATCTTGCATAAGATAATTAATACTTATTGTCTTCTTTTACCTGACCCACAAGTGTCTGAAACTAGTAACTTTACCTGAACCACAAGTGTCTCAATCTAGTAACTTTACTGACCCACATGTGTCTCATTATAGTACCTTTACCTGACCACAAGTGGTCTCAATATAGCAACTTTACCTGACCCACAAGTGTCTCAACTGTAAGTTTACTGACCACAAGTGTCTCAAACTGCAACTTTACCTGACCCACAAGTGTCTCAAAACCTAGTAACTTTACCTGACCCACAATGGTGTCCTCAAACTAGTAACTTTAACATGCAACCACAAAGTGTCTAAACTAGCAAACTTTACCTGACCAAGTGTTCTTAAAACTAGTAACTTTACCCTTAACCCACAAGAGTCTCAAACTTAGTAACTTTACTGAACCACCCCAAGTGTCTCAAATACTAGCAACTTTACTGACCACATGTGTCTTCAAACTAGAAACTTACCTAACCCCACAAAATATCTCAAAACTAGAACTTTACTGACCTCAAGTGTCTCAAACTAGTAACTTACTGACCCACAAGTGTCTAAAACTAGTAACTTTACCTGACCCACCAAGTGTCTCCAAACTAGCAACTTTACCTGACCCACAGAGTGCTTAAATAGTAACTTTACTGACCACAAGTGTCTCAAACTAGTAACTTTACCTGACCACAAGTTGTCTCAAAACTAGCATCTTACTGGACCCACAAGTGTCTCCAAACTAGGTAACTGTATGAACAACAAGTGGTCATAAAATAGTAACTTTCCTGACCACAAGTGTCTCAAACTACGTAACTTTACCAGACCCACAAGTGTCTCAAATAGTAAACTTTACCTGGACACACAAGTGTCTCCAAACTAGCAACTTTACTGACCCACAAGAGTCTTAAATAGTAATTTTACCTGACCCAACAGTGATCTAAAACTAGAACTTTAACCTGACCACAAGGTCTCAAACTAGTAACTTTACCTGACCCAAATTGTCTCAAACTAGTAGTAACTTTACCTGACCCACAAGTGTCTCAAATAGCAACTTTACATTGCACCAAGTGTCTCCAACTAGTAACATTACCTGACCACAAGTGTCACAAACTAGCAACTTTAACTGACACAAGGTGTCTCAAACTAGTACTTTACCTGACCCACAAGTGTCTAAAATGTAAACTTTACATGACCACAAGGGTCTCAAACTAGTAACTTTACCTGACCCACAAGTGTCTCAAACTAGTAACTTTACCTGACCCACAAGTGTCTCAAACTAGCAAATTTACCTGACCCACAAGTGTCTCAATCTAGTAACCTTTACCTGACCCACCAAGTGATCTAATAAAACTAGTAACTTTACTGACACTAGTGTCTCAAACTAGTAACTATACCTGACCCAACAAGTGTCTCTAAACTAAGTAATTTACCTGACCCACAAGTGTCTCCAAACTAGCAACTTTACCATGACCACTGTGTCTCAAACTAGCAAATTTCTGACCCCACAAGTTGTCTCAAACGAGTATACTGTACATGACGCCCTAGTGTCTCTCAACTAGCACTTTACCTGAACCCACAAGTGTGTCTAAAACTAGCAACTTTTACCTGACCCACAAGTGTCTCAAATCTAGTAACTTTACCTGACCCACAAGTGTCTCAAACTAGCAACTTTACTGACACCCACAGTGTCTCAAACTAGTAACTTTACATGACCCACAAGTGTCTAAAATTAGCAACTTTACTGACCCACATAGTGTCTCAAACTAGTAACTTTACCCTGACCCACAAGTGTCTAAAACTTGCAACTTTACCTGACCCACATGTGTCTCAAAAACTAGCATCTTTTCTGACCCACAAGTGTCTAAAACTAGCAACTTTAACTGACCCACAAGTGTCTCAAAACTAGTAAACTTTACTGGGACCCACAAAGTGTCTCAAACCTAGTAACTTTTACCTGACCCACAAGTGTCTCTAATCTAGTAAAACTTTACCTGACCAATGTGTCTCAAACTAGCAACTTTACCTGACCAATGTGTCTCAAACTAGTAACATTACCTGGAAGCACAAGTGCTTCTCAAACTAGTAACTTTAACTGACCCACAAGTGTCTAATACTTGTAACTTTACCCTAACCCACAAGTGTCTCAACTGTCACTTTACCTGACCCACAAGTGTCTCAAAACTAGTAACTTTACTGACCCACAAGTGTCTAAAAAACTTAGTAACTTTACCAGACTGGACCACTAGTGTCTAAAACTAGCACTTTACTGACCCACAAGTGTCTCAAACTAGCAACTTTACCTGACCACAAGTGTTAAATATAGCAACTTTTACCTGACCCAACAAGTGTCTAAAACAAGTAACTTTACTGACCCAAAAGAGTGTCTCAAAATAGCCACTTTACCTGAACCACAAGTGGTCTCAAACTAGCCACTTTACCCTGACCACAAGTGTTCTATAACTAGTAACTTTACCTGACCACAAGTTGTGTCTCATCTAGCAACTGTACCTGTCCCACAAGTGATTTTCTAAAACTAGTAACATTTTACTGCCCACAAGTGTCTCAAAAACATGCAACTTTACCTGAACCACTAAGTGTCTCCAAACTATTAATTTACCTGGCCACAAGTGTCTCAAAAACTAGTACTTTACTGACCCAAAAGGTCTAAAACTAGTAACTTTACTTGGTCCACACAGGTCTAAAACTAGTAACTTTACCTGAACCCACAAGTGTCTAAAACTAGTAACTTTACTGTACCCACAAGTGTCTAAACTAGCAACTTTACATGACCCACAAGTGTCTAAAGACTAGTTACTTTTCACACCTTTATAATGGATGTCTGAAATACCGGAAATCCAACATTACTCATCAAATATTGAAAATATTATAAAGTTCTGATTTACCCAAACATTTAGGTAGACTGATTTCTTCTATTCCAAGTTTTTCGATTTCATTTTTATATGACCTAACATAATTTTTAACAACGTGAGTTAGAGTGCATACTATGGACGGGTACAAATTTTGTGTACATGTGTGTGAGTGTGTGTGTGAGTGTGTGTGTGTGTGTGTGTATGTATTTGTGATTACATTACATATTAGCGTAAAAGGCAGTGAGTGTGTTTTTTCCATGTGTGCTGTTGTGTGTGTGTGTGTGTGTGTGTGTGTGTGATGTGTGGTGCTGTTGTGTGTGTGTGTTGTGTGTGTGTGTGTGTGTGTGTGTTAGTTACAATTTTTGTCTAGGACCACTTGTCCATAGACACGAGCCTGTTGTATATGGTACGTGTATGTGAGTGTGTGTGTGAGTGTGTGTGTGTGTGTGTGTGTGTCGGTGTGTGTGTGTGTGTGTTGGTGTGTGTGGTGTGTGGTGTGTGTGTGTGGTGTTGTGTGTGTGTGTGTGCGGCTCATGTGCCGCAGTTTTTTGAGTGTATGAATGATCGGTGAACCAACAAGCTTCGTTTACGGAAATGAGTAGTTGAGGTAAAACACAAGTGTATGAGTAGTTAGTAAGTCTACTTTAGGTACATGTACATGTAAAATACACTTACACAATCTATCATTATTATTAAACGATATGTAAATACCCAGGATAACCCAAAAGTCAGATAAAGTGACTTATTAACATGTGAGCGGCGCTAGTAAATGATCTTTTTCAAAATACATAAGACAAATCAACAAAATTAAAAACCGAAGTTTAATACTTATTAAAGGTTATTACAACAAAACATTCACAAATGCACTTAAGCTGGATTATTAAGCACAAAAGAAGAAACTTATATTTAATGTTGATGATTTGTGTAACATAAATAGAACTCCCAAATTTTCCTGGAGTGACCAGGCCTTGGTGGGAGAACTGGACGTAGGCTTGGCTGCGTTTCTAGCTGACCTACGTTCTAGACTGTTTGAGTCGTGGGTGTTATTTACAGGACGCAGTTTCTTGTGTGTCCCCTCCTGTAATTCCACCCACTGGACAGTCTTACCGTTAGACCAGCTAAACAAGGCCTCGTTCTCATTGGCTAGATCACGGGGAGGGATACATAACTGGGGAAGGCTGAGGCTGGAAGATATCCTTAGGGAAGTGAGGAAGGGAAGACTTAGGGGGACTCGGATGGATTCTGGAACATGGACGGGAAGGCGGAGGTTACCTTGGGAAGTGGGGAAGGGAAAATATCTGAGGGCGGACAGGGATGGACTCCTGGACACGCGGAGCCAGGGGAGAGGACGGAAGGATACTCACTGGTGTTGAGGCAGACCTTAGGGTGTGCAAGGTTGGGGTGTGTGGGGAAGTGGGGAAGGGAAAGCACCTGGCTTCGAACACAGGTGGACTCCTGGAAACACGGAACCCGGGAGGGGTTGCAAGGTTGGGGTGTGGGGGAAGTTTGGGGAAAGGGGGGCACCTGCCTTCGGCACAGGTGAACTCCTGGATACCTCGGACCCTGGGAGGGGTGCAAGGTTGGGGCGTTGTGGGGGAGGAAAAGAGTGGGGAAGGGGGAGCACTGCCCCCTCGTCACAAAGGTGGACTCCTGGAACAAGGACTCGGGGGCGTGGGACGTGCAACGTTGGGGTGTTGGGGAAGTGGGGAAGGGGGAGCACTGGCCTTCGACAGGTGAACTCCTGGAACCTCCGGACCGGGGGGGGTGCAAGGTCTAGGGTGTGGTGGAAGTGGGGAAGGGGGAGACTTGCCTTCGCACAGTGTGAAACTCCTGGAACCAAGGACCGGAGGAGGGTGTGTGCAAGGTCTGGGGTCTGTGGGGTAGGGGGGAAGGGGGAGCACCTGGCCGTCACACAGGTGGACTCCTGGAACCAGGACTAGGAGGGGGAGTGCAAGGTTGGGGTGTGGGGAAAGTGGGGAAGGGGAGCCTACTGGCCTTCGCACAGGTGGGTATCTCCTGGAATCCGGACCCGGGGGGGTGCAAGGGTTGGGGTGTGGGGGAAGTGGGGAAGGCGGGAGCACCTGGCCTTCGCACAGGTTGTAAACTCCTGGAAAACCACGGGACCCGGGGTGGGTGTGCAAGGTTGGGGTGTGGGGTAGTGGGGTAAGGGGGAGGTAGGAGCACCTGGCGTCACACAGGTGGACTCCTGGAACCACGGACCGGGGGAAGAGTGTCAAGGTTGGGGTGTGGGGGGGGAAGTGGGGAAGGGGAGCACCTGGCCTTCGCACAGGGTGAACTCCTGGGGGAACCACGGACCGGGAGGGGAGGTGAGTGAAAGGTTGGGGTGTGGGGGAAGCTGGGGAAGGGGGAAGCACCTGTCCTTCGCACAGTGACTCCGGAACCACGGACACGGGGGGGGTGCAGGTTGGGGTGTAGGGTAGTGGGGAAGGGGGTGCACCTGGCGTCACACAGGTGACTCCTGGAACCACGGAACTCGGGGGGGGGTAGCCGTAGCAACGTTGGGTGTTGGGGAAGGGGGAAAAAGGGGGAGCCACCTGGGCTTGACAAGGTGAACTCCTTGAACCACGGACCCGGGGGGGGTTGAAAGGTTAGGGTTGTGGGGGGTACGGGGAAGTGGGGAAGGGGGAGCACCTGGCCTTCGCACAGGTGTGAATCCTGGAACCCGGACCGCGGGGGGGTGTGTGTACAAGGTTGGGGTGTGGGGGGTATGTGGGGAAGAAAGGGGGGAGCACCTGGCGTCCACCACAGGTGGACTCCTGGAACACGGACTAGGGTGGGGGAGGTGCAAGTTGGGGTGTGGGGAAAGTGGGGAAAGGGGGAAGCACCTGGACTTCGCACGGTGAACTTGGAATCACGGGACCGGGGGGTGTTGCAAGGTGGGGTGGGGGGGGAAGAGGGGAGGGGAGGCACTGGCCTTCGCACAGGTGAACTCCTGGAACCACGGACCCGGGGGGGTGTGTTGATGGTTGGGGTGCTTGTGGGGGTTGTGGGGAAGGGGGAGCACCCTGGCGTCACTCAGGTGGCTCCTGGAACCACGGACCGGGGGAAAGAGTGCAAGGTTGGTGGTGTGTGGGGGGGAAGTGGGGAAGGGGGGGAGAACCTGGCCTTCGCACAGGTGAACTCCTGGAACCCGGATCCCGGGGGGGGGGTGAATGAGTGATAGGTTGGGTGTGGGGGAAGTGGGAAGGGGGTGCACCTGGCCTTCGCCCAGTGAAAATCATGGAACACGGACCCGGGGGGGGTGCAAGGTTGCGGGTTGTAGGGGTAGTGGGGAAGGGGGAGCACCTGGCCTTCACACAGGGGGACTCCGAAAAGGACATCACTGGTTGTCGAGGGCAAAACCCTGGGGAAGTGGGGAAGGGAGGATCCCTGAGGGGAACAGGCGGACTCCTGGACACGCGGACCTGGGAGAGACAAAAAGGACACTCACTGGTTGTCTAGGCAGACCCTGGGGAAGTGGGGAAGGGAGGATGCCTGAGGGGACACAGGCGGACTACTGGACACGCGGACCTGGGAAAGACGAAAAAGGACACTCACTGGTTGTCGAGGCAGACCCGGGGAAAAGTGGGGAAGGGAGGTTTGCCTGAGGGGGACACAGGCGGACTCCTGGAAACGCGGACCTGGGAAAGAGAGGGAAAAAGGACACTCACGGCCGTCGAGGCAGACCCGGGGAAAATTGGGGAAGGGAGGATGCCTGAGGGGACCAAGGCGGACTCCTGGACACGCGGAACTGGGAGAAGACGAAAAAGGACACTCACCTGCCGTCGAGGCAGACCCTGGGGAAGTGGGGAAGGGAGGGTGCCTGAGGGGACACAGGCGGACCCCTGGACACGCGGACCTGGGCGACGAAAAGGACACCACCGGCCGTCGAGGCAGACCCTGGGGAAGTGGGGAAGGGAGAATGCCTGGGGGGGACAAAGGGGACTCTGGACAGCGGCCCTGGGAGAGAGGGAAAAAGGATACTCCACCGGCCTCGAGGCAGACCTGGGGAAGTGGGGAAGGGAGAATGCCTGAGGGGACGCAGGCGGACTCCGGGACACGCGGACCTGGGAGAGACGAAAAAGGATACTCACCGGCCGCGAGCCATACCCTGGGGAAGTGGGAAGGGAGAATGCTGAGGGGACGCAGGCGGACTCCTGGACACGCGGACCTGGGAAAGACAAAAAAGGATACTCCCCGGGCCCGTCGTGGCAGCCCCTGGGGAAGTGGGGAAGGGAGAATGCCTGAGGGGACGCGGCGGATCCTGGACACGCGGACCGGGGAAAGACGAAAAAGGATACTCACCGGCCGTCGAGGCAGACCCTGGGGAAGTGGGGAAGGAAGAATGCCTGAGGGACCCCAGGCGGACCCCTGGCCCGCGGAAATGGGAAAGACGAAAAAGGATACTCACCGGGCCGTCGTGGCGGGACCCTGGGGAAGTGGGGAAGGGAGAATGCCTGAGGGGACGCAGGCGGACCCCTGGACACGCGGGACCGGGGAAAGACGAAAAAGGATACTCACCGGCCGTCGAGGCAGACCCTGGGGAAGTGGGGAAGGGAGAATGCCTGAGGGGAGCAGGGGGAAACCCCTGGACACGGGGGACCTGGGAAAAGACGAAAAAAGATACTCACGGCCGTCGGCCAGCCCCGGGGGAATTCTGGAAGGGAGATGCTGAGGGGACGCAGGGGGAATCTGGACCCGGGACCGAAAAAGACGAAAAAGGTATCCCCCGGCCGCGGGAAAACCCCTGGGGAAGGGGGGAAAGGAAGAATGCCTGAGGGGACCAGCGACTCCCTGGCCGCGGACCGGGGAAAGCGAAAAAAGGATACTCCCCGGCGCCGAGCCAGCCCCGGGGGAATTCGGGAAAGGGAGAATGCCTGAGGGGACGGGGCCTCCTGGACACGCGGACTGGAAAGACGAAAAAGGATATCCCCGCCCGTCGAGGCAGACCCTGGGGAAAGGGGGGAAGGGGGGAAACCCTGGGGGAACGGGCGGACCCCTGGACAGGGGACCGGGAAAGACGAAAAATGATATCCCCGGGCCGTCGGGCAGCCCCGGGGAAAAGGGGGAAGGGAGAATGCCTGAGGGGACGCAGGCGACCCCGGGGACACGGCCCGGAAAGACAAAATGATACTCCCCGGCGTCGAGGCCGGGGTTCATTTTTTCGTATCACCTTATTCATCACCAGTTCATCCTAACCCCATTCCTGGTCAAACCCTTATATCCCAAACCCATGTCTCCTTATTTCCACAACCTTTCTCCTTTTTTCCCATCCGGGAAACCCTTATATCACTACCAGTTACCCTTTAAAAATCCATCCGGCCCATCCTTTTGTCAAACAAGACACCTTGTACGCCCCCAAATTCCTTAACCCAAAAACCCAGATAACCTTTACCCCATCCCAGGTCCCTTATATTCCATCCAGGCCCATCCTTTATCCCACCAGGTCCCCCTTTTTTCATACCAGGCAATTCCATATCCAATAATAGGGGTCAACCCCTATACCCAAAACCAGCATCCTTTTTTTCCCATCCCAGGCATCCTTTTTTTCCCATTCCGGTCACCCTTTACCCCAAAACCAAGTTCCTTATATCCCATCATACCCTTATACCCCAACCCAAGTGATCCTTAATCCCATAAAAGGGTCATCCAAAAT
>NW_026496675.1:0-21383 GCF_026875155.1 Cherax quadricarinatus | reverse complement strand
GAAGTAGCGTGTAGCTTGCAAAAAAGTAGTAGCCAAGCTTGAAGAATCGCGTCTTGCTTGCAAAATGTAGCAACCATTAGCTTGCAAAAATGCCAACGGCTTAAAGAATCGCGGGAATAGCTTGCAAAATGTAGCAAACAGTAGATTCTAGAATGTAGCAGCCAGTAGGTTGCAGAAAGTAGCAGACAGAAGCTTGCAAAATGTAGTAGCCAGTAGCTTGCAAAATGTAGCAAACAGTAGATTCTAGAATGCAGTAGCCAGCAGCTTGCAGAATGTAGCAGACAGTAGCTTGTAGAATGTAGCAGACAGGAACTTGCAGAAAGTAGCAGATAGTAGCTTCCGGAATGTAGCAGACAGTAGCTTGCACAATGTAGCAGCCAGTAGCCTGCAGAGTGTAGCAGACAACAGCTTGCAGAATGTAGCAGACAGCAGCTTAGAAAATGTAGCAGCTAGTAGCTTGCAGAATGCAGCAGGCAGTAGCTTGCAGAATGTAACAGCCAGTAGCTTGCAGAATGTAGCAGTCAGTAGCTTGCAGAATGTAACAGCCTGTACATTGCAGAATGTAGCAGCCAGTAGCTTGCATAATGTAGCAGCCAGTAGCTTGCCAGAATGTAGCAGCCTGTAGCTTGAAGAAATGTAGCAGCCAGTAGTTTGCCGAATGTAGCAGCCAGTAGCTTGCAGAATGTAAGAGCCAGAAGCTTGCAGAATGTAGCAAAACAATAAGTTCCGAATGTAGCAGCCAGTAGCTTGCACAATGTAGCATCCAGTAGCTTGCACAAATAGCAGCCAGTAGCTTGCACAATGTAGCATCCAGTAGCTTGCACAAATAGCAGCCAGTAGCTTGCACATGTAACATCTAGTAGCTTGCACAATGTAGCATCCAGTAGCTTGCACAAATAGCAGCCAGTAGCTTGCACAATGTAGCATCCAGTAGCTTGCAACAAAATAGCAGCCAGTAGCTTGCACAATGTAGCATCCAGTAGCTTGCACAATATAGCAGCCAGTAGCTTGAACAATGTAGCATCCAGCAGGTTGCACAATGTAGCAGCCAGTAGCTTGCACAATGTAGCATCCAGTACCTGGCACAAATAGCATCCAGTAGCTTGCACAATGTAGCATCCAGTAGCTTGCACAAATAGCAGCCAGTAGCTTGCACAATGTAACATCTAGTAGATTGCACAATGTAGCATCCAGTAGCTTGCACAATATAGCAGCCAGTAGCTTGCACAATGTAGCATCCAGTAGCTTGCACAATGTAGCATCCAGCAGGTTGCACAATGTAGCAACCAGTAGCTTGCACAATGTAGCAGCCAGTAGCTTGCACAGTGTAGCAGCCAGTAGCTTGCACAATGTAGCATCCAGTAGCTTGCACAATGTAGCATCCAGTAGCTTGCACAATGTAGCATCCAGTAGCTTGCACAATATAGCAGCCAGTAGCTTGCACAATGTAGCATCCAGTAGCTTGCACAATGTAGCATCCAGTAGCTTGCACAATGTAGCATCCAGTAGCTTGCACAATGTAGCATCCAGCAGGTTGCACAATGTAGCAACCAGTAGCTTGCACAATGTAGCAACCAGTAGCTTGTACAATGTTGCAGCCAGTAACTTGCACAATATAGCAGCCAGTAGCTTGCAACAATGTAGCATCCAGCAACTTGCACAATATAGCAACCAGTAGCTTGCACAATATAGCAACCAGTAGCTTGCACAATGTTGCAGCCAGTGCTAAGGTATTTAGTTTTTTTCTCTATGTATATTAACATACCTGGTCACATGACATCTATATAAAAGTCTCAAATATTCGCAAAATATATTATGGATGTATATCATATTTATATATACATTTTACTATGTGACAGTGGTCTCAGCAGTGCTGTATTCAGTCCTTACTTACATTTAGGTCACAGATATTATCAACATTTTATATAGAATAATATTTCAGTTGATGATTCAAAAGAGTTTTGATAAACCATGGTAGCTGATATTCATTTGCCCAATATATTTTGTTCCAAGATTGATGAATTAGACACATGTGAAAACTTGGGTAATCTTTATAGAAACCCAAGAGTTGCACATGTGTCTAATTTATCAACGTATCGGTTCCTGAACCATTGATCTACAACTCTGTACCAAGATTATTGGTAAATCAAGTTGTCCCATGATTCAGATTTTTTTGATAAACCAACAGTAGATGAGGCTAGTCTACTAATTAACCAACAATATACATGGCATCACTAGACAACTGATGAAGTATAAAACTGATGAAACCAAAAGTTCTGATGAAGAAACAGGGTCAGAGTAAGACACATGTGCAACATCTGGGTATCTTTATTGTAGACGTTTCGCCATCCAGTGGCTTTATCAATACAAATTCTAGGACATAACTTGAAGACAGTAGAACTATGTACAGAAGATGAGGTTAATCAGTCCCTCAACCTAGGAGTAGGTGCGAACAGCACCATAGTCGTGGAGATTCTGAAGCAGAAGAAAGAATCCTGGCGCTTTTATAGTAACGTCAGGATTCCATTCGTACACAAGAAACAGGGTCAATGAATTTTAAGCCTATGATGAAGAACTCTCTTGAAGAACTAACAATATGTTTGTAATCTGTATGTTGAAGGAAAAACTCTAACGACAAACTAAGTCTGTTGATCAATCATCTCGAGTGAGATTAATCAACAATTGTTTTATATGATGCTGGTGTTGTTGATTCTGGTGCTGCTAGTGTTGCTAGTGTTGGTGTTTGTGTTGCTAGTGTTGGTGTTTGTGTTGCTAGTGTTGGTGCTTGTGTTGCTAGTGTTGGTGTTTGTGTTGCTAGTGTGTTGTGCTTGTGTTTGCTAGTGTTGGTGCTTGTGTTGCTAGTGTTGGTGTTTGTGTTGCTAGTGTTGGTGTTTGTGTTGTAGTGTTGGTGTTTGTGTTGCTAGTGTTGGTGTTTGTGTTGCTAGTGTTGGTGGTTTGTGTTGCTAGTGTTGGTGTTTGTGTTGCTAGTGTGGTGCTTGTGTTGCTAGTGTTGGTGTTGTGTTGCTAGTGTTGGTGTTTGTGTTGCTAGTGTTGGTGTTTTGTGTTGCTAGTGTTGGTGCTTGTGTTGCTAGTGTTGGTGTTTGTGTTGCTAGTGTTGGTGTTTGTGTTGCTAGTTTTGGTGTTTTTGTTCCCAGTGTTGGTTTTTTGTTTTTGCAAGGGGTTGGTGTTTGTGGGGTTTGTGCTGACACGGGGTGTTTTTTTAAGCATTTGGGCCTAGGGGGAAATTTTCCCCACCACAATGTTAATGGGGGAAAGTTAAGAAAAACAAGAGCTTGAGCCCTTAAATTGCCAAAATTGTTGTATAACATCATTTTATTCCTTCTTCCTCTCCCTCTTTCCCCTTCCGTTCCCTCCCTCTCTTCCCCCTTTTTCCTCTCCTATTTTTTTAAAACCCCCCTTTGCCTCTTTTTCCCACCCCCCCATTTGTTTTATCCCCCCTTCCTCCGCCCCCATTCATTTCCCACTTGTTTTTCCCTTTTCCGGTATTTTTGTTTTTTTCCCGGGTTTCCGTCCTCCCTCTGCTTCAGCCTTTTCCCTTCCTTTTCCTTCCCCCCCCTCACATCCTTTTTCCCTTTTTCCCTCCACCCCTCCCTTCCCTCTTTCCCCCTTTCCCCCCCGTCCCGTTCGCTCTTTTTTTTACAACCTTTTTTCCCTATCTATAATTTTTTTTCCCTACCCCCTCGATTTTACTTTTTCCCTGATTCGCCCTTTGTCCCCCCTGATTCTTCCTTTTTTCCTAGGCCCCTTTCCCTTTCCCTTTGCATCCTGTATTTCCCCCCCCTTCCCTCTGGATCGCTTCTCCCCCCGGGGTTTCCCCCTTTCATTCTTCCAAAAAATTTAAACCCTTTTTCAAAATGATTTAAAACCTTCGCTCCCTGGGTCCCAATCCCTTCCCTGGGTTCCCAAAATCGCCCCCCCGGGCCCTTTTCCCAATCGGGTTTTAACTCCCTCAGGCTTCTTCCCTTTTCCCCGGGACTATCTTTCGGGTTCCCCTTTAACAAAACCCCTCTTTAAACTGCCCCCGGGCCCTTGTTACCTTTCTGGTACCCCCCCTTACTGAATTTTCCCCCTGTTTCCTCCTTGTTAAAGCCTGGTTATTCCCCGGGTTTCCCTGCCGGGTTACTTCCCTTTGGTTGTCCCTCACATTAGACAGTTTTCCCGGGGTTGGTGCGACCCGCCGCTGCCGGGGAACCCAAAACTCGCCCCCCCTAAAAAGAAAAAACCCCCCAAATTTTAAACTAGGATTCTGGACCCCCACCCCCCCTCGAGCGGGCCCCGAAATCCCGGTCATTTTAGTTACCAATAAAAAGCCCAGGAAGTAATCCTAGCCGTGTTGTTCATGTGTTTGTCCCCGGGGGCACTGGCGAGAGCTTTTTGATTTTGGGGCTACAGCAGCACCAAAAGGTTACATCCCAGAAAACAGCAACGACAGAGCACCGTAAAAATTTGCAGAAGCTTAAACAGAAAAGTAACATAAAAAACTAAAGCGCAAAAGTAGAATCTCAAAACATCAGAAGCTCTATCATCCCCCGCAAACTGCGCATAACGAACGCACTTTAAAAATCAAAAGAAAATGTGCAATCCCAAACATAAACACACCAGGACCAGTGAAAACTAGTAGCACACCAGTAGCATCACTAGGGAAACAGCAACAGCACCACCCAATAAAAAAATTGCACTATAGTAATGGAAGTAAATCTAGCAGCTTTAGCAACGGCGCAGCAGCAGCACAGAAAGCAGCGGGAGAAGCAGCAGCACCCAGCAGCCCCAGCAGCCAGCAGCACCCAACAGCAGCAGCAGCAGCGCGGGCAAAAACCGCAGCACCCAAAACAATGACCAAAATAACAAAGTTTCGAGGTACAGAACCCCCGCAGCCCCCTTTCGGGCGCGCCCCAACAAACCACCAAAAACAACAACAGCAAAACACGAGCAGCACACAAACAAAACCCAAAGGAAAACCCAACAAAAAATCAAAACAGCAAACAAACAGCAGCACCCAGCTTTGCCTGAACCCAACATTACCATTTGGGCAACCCAAAAATACAATTTCCCAAAGAAAGCGAAACCAGAAGCAAAACAGAATTAGCACCCCTAACAGGTAAAATCCACCCACAAGGGGGACATCAGCAAAAGTTTTAAACCAACAGCACCAGAACAACAAAAACCAGAAACCTACCCTCTAAAAACATTTCCCAAAGGCTACCCCCTTTCATTTAATGCACAAATATTCCAGCCCTCATCAGCTACCCAACAGAAAACCAGCTGCCCCAAACGCCACCCCGCCCCAGTTTCGCCCCAATAGAAAACAGAAAACTTCCAGCCTAAACCAACATCACCAGTTGTACCAAAAACCAAATTTCCTCAAAAAAACACCCAACAGTACCGCCTCACAAACGGAAACCAACAGAAACCAGCCCCCCAAAAACTGCCCAACAGTCCCAGCCTAACAAACTGCCCCAACAGCCAGCCTCAAAAAACTGCCCAACAAAACCACCTTCACAAACTGCCCAACGTACCAGCCTCACAAACTGCCCCCAAACATTACCACCCTAAACAAACTGAAACCAACATTTTCCAGCCTCACAAACTGCCCCCAAACAGTCCCAGCCTCAAAAAAACTGCACCAACAGCACCCACCCCTCACAATCTACACCAACAGAAATTGGCCTCACAAGCTAAAAACCAAACAGCCCCCGGGCTTCACAAGGGGCCCAAACAGAAAATCACCGCACCACCCGCTTTACAAAACCAAAATACCGCGGGAAAAGAGCACAAGAAATAAAAAGCTTTTAGAGCCCAACCCACACCAAAAGCCCCAGCAAGTAATAGTTTATTCAGGTATAACAATCAGTTAAGGGGAAATCATCATACAAGCAGCCCTTTTTAAGAACCTGGGATAATCCAAAGTAACTTATTTCCTTTCTTTCCAGCGAACTAAAAAACTACACCAGCAACACTAAAACCAACCAAAAATGCCCAAATGCCAACAGTACCCACACACAAATTTCCCCACATCCCACCAGAAACCCTCTAGCGGGCACCCAACATTGTTAAGTGCCAAAGTGCACAGCACAAACCACAAAAAACCAAGAAAACACTAGAAACCCCAAACCAGTTTTCAGAAGTGCCAAAAAGTCCCCACAGCACTAATACCACATACCCAGCAACACTAGCCCCCCCCAAACATGTCAAAAGGGTGCCAACGTGTCACCCGCACAAGCAACCCCAAACGGTGTCAGCAGCAAAAGCAACCCCAAGAAGAACACCAAAAGGGGGGAAAATTTGCCACGGGGGGGGATGTGAGTTTGGGCGTTTCGTGTGGGCAGGGGGGAAGCTGGCTTTCTCGTGCTTTTACTGGCACTTTTTTATATTTTCACCACTTACGAAAAAACCCAGTTGGCTTAAGCCCCAAATATGCCACAGGGATGGTAAATAACACTTACCAATATCCAAACCGGTGGGCCCAAAGCGAAATGGGCCCAATATTTAAAAGGGGGAACTTGAAATGGTTACCCCTTTTCCTCTTCGGGGGGGTTTTGGAAGCGGGGTTGTTTGTGGCTTAACTCTCGATAAGGGCCCTGAGGAATAGGGTGAAACGGTGCACCCCAGCATGGAAACAGGGGGATAAACGGGAAAACAGGCTGGGTGTTGGATTGGGGTGGGTGACGAACGGCGCTGTCTCCCCCCCAACTGGCTTACGGGGCTGGTTTAAATTTTGAAAAAACCCCGGATCAACTCCTCGTATTTAAAACCCAAATTTAAAGCACACTATCAAAAGGGCTTGGAGGGGCTGAAACCTTGCTTTGAAAAGGATCTCACTGGGTGGGGCGGGTGGGGGAAAGAAGGGGCCCGATGCGAAGGGGGGGGTCCCAGGGGCCCTTCCCCTTGACCTGCGGCACCCCAGAAAAATTTTTTCTAACGCGGAAAGGGCCCGAAAAACCCACGCCCAACAACGCGGGCCCCAAAATTTTTCCATTTTGGGTTTCCTAAACGTGGATTGGGAAATTAACCCACTCACAAAGGTGTAAAGTTTTTAAAATTAGACGGAATAAAAGGGGGAGCCCCAAAAGGCCTAAACCTGCGTCTGCCTAACGCCCTCACTTAAAACTGACTAACTTTGCCTAAAAAGGCGGCGGCTTTAAAAATCTTTCTGGGTCACCCAGTAACAGTGAATAAAAAGTCAGTGTTTCCCCAACAGGGGTAGGGGGGCCCATTTAATAGTCAGTGTATGAGTCATTACTACTGCCCACAACTAAAAAACGGGTAGGGTCTAGTGGGATCAGCCCCAAAAGCAACACCCACAGTCCCACCGCACTAGCAAAAAAAAACAGGGGAATAACACAAGCAACCCCAAAGTGCCCAATAAAACCAACACCAAAATGGTCAGCGAATATTTAAATAGCGGGTTTTAATTTTTTTAGCAGTGACCTATATTCAGCTGCTGGTCTGAGAGAACATAGCAGAAAAAAAGACAAAAATTTATCATAACTCAAGGAAAAATCAGGTTTAGGTGGCGTTACTCCCCTCAGTGTTTTAAAAAATTTCTGAGTCAGCAGAACAATTCCCGGAGACAACAAAAACACACAAACCCCCCATAAATTTGGGAAATTTAGGGGGGGTTTGGAAGGAAAAAAACCATTTTATTAAAAACCCTTTTTTGGGCTACCAGAATGGGAAAAGGGTTAGGAAAAATTTAAATTTGGTTTAAAACCAAACTGTTTAAGTGGGTGGGAAGGGGGGGGTGAAGGGTTTTGTGAAGTTAAAGGGGAAAAATGGGGAGTGAAAGGGTTTTGGGAAAAGGAAAATTTTCTGTAAAATTTAGTGGGATTGCTAAAGCGATACAAAATGATAGGGACTGGAAAAAAAGGGAAAAAAATTTTTTTGGGATAGAGTAAAAAAAGCGAAGAAATGGGAAAAAGGCAGGCATTAGGGGGGTCAGGCTGCATAATTATATTTTTTTTTTCTTCAAATTTCCCTGAAGAAAGAAATCCGTCATGGGGGTTTGGAAAAAGGGGAAGGGGGTAACAGCGCCCGGGCAGAAAAACCCAAAAGTTGCCCCCCTTTCCCCCCAAAAAAAAAAAGTTTTAAAAGGCATTATTTTGGGCCCCAAGGTATGGAAACACCGCAAACCCAAACCAAAAAAAAGTGGCACACGCTCTTATTGTAGCGCTCTTTTAAGTGGTTTATTCCCAAAAAAATCCAGGACCTTTAAAAATATTTTTGCCGAGGCAAAAAAAAAACAGTTTAAAAAGGGCGGGGAAAAAAGACGGTTTTAGTAGCTAAAGGGGTGTTTAAACCCTTAAAATCCATAAAGGGAATGCAAAACCCTGGTCAAGTGGGGACAAAAAAACCATTATTAAAACCAAAAAACTACCAAAAAGGTGCTTTCACTTAAAATAAAGGGACGCATGAAAAAAAAAAAAAGGCACCTTATGTAAAAGTGTTAAAAGGGGGGGGCATGATGGAGGGTTTTTTTAAAATAAGCAACGGTGCCAAAAACCCTTTTTTGTGTAAAAAATTTTCACTTTGGCCCCAGTTAACCCTTTAGCAGTGAAGACATTGGGTTTTACCTAATTTTTTAAAACAAAAGACCCCCTTTCCCTATATTTTATGAATTTTGATTGTTTTATGAAAACAGGGCCTTTTACTTTTTTCAAGTCCAAAAGCAAGAACACTTCTTCCTAAAAATTGGGGAGAGATTAGGAAATTTTAGTAACAAAAAAAGGGCGGGAGCCCATAACCATCTCTGAATCTTGGTTGGATTGTATTGGGGACTGACGACGAGGTCAAAATAGAAGGTTACAAAAAAACGTTAGAAAGGAAAACCCAAAGGGTGGTGGAGTATGTGCCTACATTTGAAAAAGCCCTTTGTTACAAAAACCCCAAACCCATTTAAATAACAATAAAAACCCGGGATTCTATGGTTTTTAAGTTTCTGCTTCCTAAGACCAAAAACCCCTCTTATAGGAACGTTCCGCCCCCCCCCCTACCCAGGGCCAGTTCTAGAAGGGCTTTTCCAGAGCTTGTCCGGAGTTTTTAAAAAAATTTTGAGACAAATTTAAAACTGGGGACTTCCAATTTCTTTTCAGCAGCAAAATAACGGGCCCAAAGCAAAAAGGGATAAGCAAATTAGGATTAAAAAAAAGTACACCCCAACTTAATTTAAAACAACCCAACCCGGGGTCAAAGCAGGGTTTTCAGGGCCAACCCCCAAAAGGGCCCCATATTTGTAACCGCTTTTGAGAAACCCTTAGTCGTCAGGCGCATTACCACAGGCTTAGTGATCCTTTTTTCCCTTTTACTGCCCCCAGGAAATTTACTAGGGGGTGGGGTAGGCCTACACAGGACCAAAAAAAAGAGGTCAAATAGAAATACAGTAAAAAAAACAAAGGGAAAAAAGGGGTACCAAAATTTTACTGGACGAGATAACCCAAATTGCACGGACGAAAAAGATGCCCGGGAAAAAATTCAAAACCCCTGTTCCTACCACCCTTTTAATTAATAATTTCCCCCATTAAAGAGGGTTTTGGATTAAAGAAAAACTGAACCCCGGATGAACTGAGATATTTTATAATATGAAATTCAGAGACCCCGGGTAAAAAAATTTTAAAACAAACAGAAAAAGGGTGTTTGGGAGCACTAAAAAGAATTCCAAAAGGGGGAAAAACAGAGTTTCAGAACTTTTAAAAGGAACAAAGGCAAAGACTATTGCTCAAAAAATTTAAAAGTATAAAAAATTTAAAACCCCGAAAGCTCTGGCAAAAAACCCAAAAAAAATTGGGGTTTTAAAACCCCTAAGCCCCTAGATAGGGGCTAACCCTAGAAATCACAAACGAAAAATTGGGAAAGCCCCGAAACATCTAAGGTGACAAATTGCTTTAATTTCCCTAAACCAAACGTTTCATCAAAAAATATAAGTAAATACCCCTGCATCAAAAACCTTTAACACAGACTCGAAATTTCAAAAATTCTATAAAAAAAAAGGGGTAACCCCAAACAGTGTTATTAAATAGTAAGTGTTTCTAAAGACTTCAATTTAAAAAAACTAAGGGAGGTTTAAAACCCCCCTAAGAGCCAGGCCCCCCATAAAATTTCCCCCCTTTAAATTCCCAAAAGATGGTGCCCTTTTGAACTGTCAATCCCTATTTCCCCACATAAAAATCATCAATCAAACCCCTAATTTCCCTACCGGGGGGTTTAAGGAGGCCAGAATTCTCCAATTTTTAAGAAAAAAAATTTGGTCTGATGTAGGAAAAATATAGGCCCGTTTGAAAACTCTTTTTAAACTAAAATTCTTTGGGGGAAGGCGGTGTATTCCCCAAGGGAGTTAAGTACCCTTTAAAGACAACAGCATTCTCCATAGCTAACAATCGGGGTTTAGAAGACCCCACTTTAACCGACCCTCCCTCATTAAATTTAAAAAATTTTCCTGAGAACGAAAATTTTCAAAGGGGAAAACCCCATAGGCCCTGGTAACCTTAGACCCGCAAAAGACCTTTGATACTGTCAAACCCCAATATATTATTAAAAAAACTTCAAGCTATTTGGTTTGGGGGTTTTGTAGACTGGGGTTTTTAAATCCTACCTTAGCAACAGGAGGGCAAACTGTCCAAAATCAAAAAAAAAGGGAAACAAACCCCGCCCATAAAAAAGTGGAGTTCCCCAAGGAATTTTTCTGGGGTTCCCTTTTTATTTTTTGTTATGTCAATGATATGCCTATCGTGTCAAGTGCAAAATTTCCCCTGTAGCAGATACGTGGGTTGTTAGTGTCAGGGAAAAAAACCCCCAAAAAAAAAACTAAAGTTTTAAAAAAAATAACTGGAGTCCTGCAAAAAAATGGTTGTAGACAACAAACTATCATTTCACCCAGGGGAAAAAAAAAAGCCTTCTCTTTGGGACGAAACCCAAAAAAAGAGAAGGGTAAAAAAATTTAAAAATTCGTGAAAAGGGGAAACCCCTCACTTTGGGTTTTTATCATTTTAAAAAAATTTGGGAAACCCCTTTGACCCATGCATGCAGGAGAAAATTTAAGGGAACTTGTAGTAAAGAAAGCGAAAGCCAGACTGAAGTTTCCTTTAGACAAAAAAAAAAAAGTGTCACCTAATGAGGCTCGCAGGACCCTAGTTTTTACCCTTATACAATGCCATAAGGATTACGCTTGTTTTTCATGGAACTCTGCCTTGAAAAAAAACTGAAAGATGACTACAAATCCCCAAACAAAATCGTAAGATTTCCCCCGGGGGTGGGCCCAAAGAACATGTTGGCCCGGGTGAATTACGCAGTTTTTATATGTGAAAGTTGAAACAGAGTAAAACCAAAATGAAGCTTTAAAACAAATTTTTTTAAAATTTTCCACAAACGTGTCCAGAAAAACTCTTGCCTATTTGTCAAGGTTGGAAACCCAAAAACAATCTAAATTCTAGGGGGGGGGGGAAGCAAACTTTTTTTGTACCCACAGTAATTTGGGCCAAAGGGTTCAAAAAACCTTTTAAAGTTTCGCAATAAAGAAATGGAACAGACTACCTCCCCCACAAGTCAAAGCCAGCTTTGCATGAAACCCGTTCAAGAAGAGTGCCCAAAAAGGGGTCTGATGAAAGTAGATAAGAAAGGGGGGGGAAAGATTTCTATTTTTTAGTAACATAAAGGGGGGTAAATTTTTAACCCTTTTTCCTTGTAATGACCCTGGTAAATTTTTAAAATAGTCTTAATGAAACCCCCGTGTATTTGATAGCTTTTTAGTATGAAAAAGGTGTTAACTTCAAATTTTAGAATAAAAAGGGAAAAAATTTTAACCTTTATATTTTAATAAAAAGGGAAAAGGACCCCAATGGGGAAAAAGTCACCTGTCTGACTTTTTTTGGGGGAAACCCCGGGTTTTCTACACATATGCTGCTGTTAAAGATAATTCTATTTAACGTTTTGTGTTTTACATGAATTAAACTTACTTACTTTCTTACTTACCAAGCAAAAAAAGGCAGTGTCAGCACAAGCAAAAACCCAAAATGGGCGCACCACAAGCAACCCCCAGTGTCACAGGAGCCAAAAAGCAACAACAACGTTTCAGGAGAAAAGGGAAAAACCCAAAAGTGGGCAGAGCAAAGCAAATACCAAAAAGTGCCCCGCAGCACAAGCAAAAACCCCAACAGTGTCCCCAAGCACAACAACACAAAAGAGTGTCAGCAACAAAAACAACACCAGCAGTACCAGCATCCAAGCTCACTAACAGTGTCAGAAAAGCAAACCAAAGTGTCAGAGCATCAGCAACAAAGCGTACCAGCGCACAAGCAAACCAACATGCAGCGCAAAGAAACACCAGAGTTCGCATACAAGCAACCCAAGAGTGTCAGCAAACACAGAAACACCAGCAGTACCAGCATCACAAGCCACAACAGTGTCGCGGACAAGAAAACCCAAACAGTGTCAGCAGCATCAGCAACAAAAGGTACCAGAGCAAAACAACCCAACATGTCACAGCGCCAGCAACAACAGCATTCCCGCAGCAAAACAAACCAAAGTGTCAGCAGCAAAAGCAACACTGAGTGTCAGCAACACAAGCAACACCAACAGTGTCAGTGAAAAGCAACCCCAGCATGTCACAGCTAAAGAAACCCAGAAGTGTCAGACACAAGCAACACAGCGTGTCAGCAGGAAAAGCAAACAAAACAGTTCGCACACAAGCAACCCCAAATAGTGTCAGCGCATCAGCAACACCAAGAGTGTCAGCAGCACAAGCAACACCAAGAGTGTAGCAAACAAGCAAACCGCAACCCACAGTCCCAGCATCAAAACCCAACCCAACAGGTAAACAGCGCAACCAACAGTGTCGAAACACAAGCAACAAAAACAGTGCACAGCACAAGCAACATAACTTTTTTCAGCAGCGCAAAAAACCCCAAGAGTGCAGAAACAAAAGCAACACCGCGTCCAGCCACAAGCATCACTAACAGGCCACAGGAAAAGAAACCCAAATTGTCGCAGCATCGAAACAACAGCAGTCCCCACGCAAACAACACAACAGTGTCAGCAGCGTCGAAACAACAGCAGTACCAGCCACAACAACACCAACGGTTAGCAGCACAAACAACCCCAAGAGTGCAGCAACAAAAGCAACACCAGCAGTACCGCAAACAAGCAACACTGACAGTGCAGCAGCAAAAGCAACACCAACAGTGTCGCGCACAGAAAACCCCCAAGGTGTCAGCACCACAAGCAACCCAAGAGTGTCGCAACAGCAGAAAAAAAACCAGCGCACAAGCAACACCAACGTGTCAGCACACAAGAAAACGCAAACACACACAAGCAACACCAACAATGTCCCCAACAAGAAACCCCAACAATGTCATTTGCAAAACAACACCGCAGTTTCAGCAGCACAAGCAACACCAACAGTGCAGCGCACAAGCAAAACAGCGTGTCATGCACAAGCAACCCCAGCAGTGTCACCCCGCACAAGAAAACCCCAAAACGTATCAGCAGCACGCAACAACAGCGTGTCAGCAGCAAAGCAACACAACAGTGTCGCAGCCAACAACAAAACAGTGTCGCGCACAAGCAACAAAAAGCATGTCACCCGCAAAGAAAACAAGAGCAGTCCCAGAGCACAAGCAGCCCAACGGTGTCAGCAGCACAAGCAACCCAACAGTGTCAGCAGCACAAGCAACCCCAATATGTCCGCAGCAAAAGCAACACAAACGTGCGCCACAAGCAACACCAACGGCAGCAGCAAAAGAAACAACAGCGCCCACACCCAAAAAGCATCCCAACAGTGTCAGCAGCACAAGCAACCCCAACATGCGCACAAAAAAACAAACGTGTAAGCACAGGCAACACCAGCATGTCACAGCAAAAGCAGCACCATTGTCGCAGCACAAGCAACAACAACAGTGCAGGCAAAAGCAAACGCAGAAAAAATGTCAGCAGCACAAGAAAACCCCCCAACAGTACCCCAACAAGAAACACCAACAGTGTCAGCAGCTCAAGCAAACCAACGTGCCAGCAACAAAAGTAACACCAGCAATGCAGCAGTACTGCTCCCCGCCATACCGCAGCAGTACTAACTCAGCGGCAAAAGCCCCTACCCAGCACCATCTGCTCCCTCTGTCCCAACAACATAGCTGCAACAACCCATTAGTTGCCCAGCAGCAAAAGCACCCCCCCACAAAAGCAGCCAAGCCCCCACCAGCCCACAAAAAACACTAGTAGCCCACCACAACCACCCGCAGCACAAAAGCACCCGGGCCCCCAAAAACACCAAAAAGTCAGAATCACCGCACCAAGCAATCCCCCCCCCCCCCAAAAACAACAGCTCGAAACCGCACTCCCGAAAACCTTTTACCCCCAGCCCCAGCAAAAAGCCCCCAAAAAACCCGCACTCCCCAAAACCCCACCCCAGCATAGCAAAAAGTACCCCCCGAACATACAGCACACCCAAATACACAAACACAATAAACAGCAAAGGGGGTACCACCTTCCAACAAACAGCGCACCAACAACACAGTGCCCAAATACAGCGAAACTCATTTCACCACTAAAACGCACCACAAACACCACCTCCCAAAATTTCCCCGAAACCAAACCCACCGCGTAAAACCACAAACCATAAACCCCCACCAGTCCCCCACAATTTTCACAACAGAAAAACCAGACACACTGGCCAAATAAAACCACACCCCATTAAAAACTCAACCCATCACACAAAACCCCTTGTTCAGCAGACAAGGAACCCAGCTGTTCCAAAACACTAACAGCACCAATAGATGAAGCAGTTGCACCAGCTACACCAACAGCACTAACAGTATACGCACCCAAATCAGCACAAGAGTGTCAGCATCTCTAGCTCTGTCAGCACCAGCAGCACTAGTCACCTTATTAGCACCAGCAAAACTATATGTCCCACCAGCACTAGCTGTACCAACACACCAGCCACAAAAACAGCACCAGCCCATTAAACAACAACAGGTACACCAACAGTACTAGCCTAACAGACATGCTAGGGGAAAGAGCAGCACCACCCTTTCAGCAGCATCTAGAGCTTTATCAGCTGCAACAGCATCACCTGGTCACAAGCTGCACCAACGCACTAGTCGCACAAATAGCAGTAGCAGGAAGATCAGCACCAGCGGAGACAGGTAAACAATCAATACTACCGAACCAACAGCCACCACAACACAAACAGGAAAAGCAGCACCAACAGCACCCACGCACAAACAGTAAGAGCCAGCACGATTATTTTAGTAACTCCAGCGTCACCAGCTGCCCCCACCCGCACTGCATGTGGGTTATGACTGATTAGCTTAGTGACCTATCAACCCCAAATTGTGAAATTCGCCCAGAAACCTGCCATCCATTTCTTCTATCTTAATTCTTACCTCTTGTTTACACAGGGCAATGTGTAGTTGGCCAGTTGCAGGTGTGTTGTATCTCTAGTAGGCTGGAGGATGTAGTAAGGCCCCTTCACATACTTAGCCCCAATGAAGCAAAAGAAATGTGCATTAAATGGTACTGTTACAAAATACTCGTGGAGTGTGGGGGCCTTTGGGACAACCGTCGGGACGCCTGACATTTTTATTTTAGTCACTGGTCTGCAACTGCCTTTGCTCACGAGGGAAGCTACAAATTAGTTTCGAAGGTAACAGAAAAGGGGTCTAATTCGCATTGTAATGCGTTATCGAATGTTAGAGGACTTTATGCACAAAGCCATTTATATGATTTGGTCGTCCTAATTTAACTAGGCTGTTAACTGATCTGCACAATTAAGCAGATTTTTGGTCAGTGGCCTCGCTTGCGAACAGCATTTTTGTGTGACTTCCAATGAGTAGCTCTCCTCGTCGCTCCCCTAGGCAGTGTGCACTCATGGGTGCCTGGAACAAGTGCCAACGGTTTTACATTTTAGTAGGTTTGAGAGGGTGGGTTTTAGATACTAAAACTAGATTACTCTAAATTTTAACTCTAACTTAGCTTAAATAGTAAACGTAGTAGTGTATAATTCATTAAAATTACGGAGGCTTCATTACTAGATTAGATTATAAAATGAGAGTGGGAAGGGAAACAAGGCACCCTGACAGGCATGTGTGGTCCACTGCTTGACCTCTCCCTCCTCCCCCTCCTACTTAGGGAGGTGTAACTGTCCCGGGGAAAACAACCACGTCCGTGATTTTCCACCAGCACCAACATCACCACCAGCACCAGCGCAAAAGCATCACTAGCCTCACCCGATGCACCAATAGAAAAACCAGCAAACACCTTTCGGGCAATCAGCACTAGCACACCACCCAACAGTCACACTAACAAGCACCCTCCACACAGCACAGCAGCACCATCTGCCCAGTCAGCACTAGCCCGCACCATCTGCACAGTCAGCACTAGCAGCACCATCTGCACAGTCAACACTAGCAGCACCCTCTGCAAAGTCAGTACTAGCAGCACAAGTCGCACCAGCAGAACCTACATCAGCAAGAACAACAAAAAGTACCAACCCTACCTGCTGCCACAGCAACACACCCTGCATTAACAGCACCTGTTGTACCAGCGGTACCAGCACACAACAGCACCAGCAGTATTAGCATCAACAGTAGCATCAACCATACCCGCAGCAAACTCCCGCAGTACCAACAACAGCAAGGATCAAAAACTCCAGCCATGCAGACATCACCATCCGTACAAACAGCATCACCTCTCCAATCGCAAACAGCTGGCACTAACAGCACCACTCATACCAACAGCACTAGCAGCACACACACCACCAATAAACCAACAGCCACCCAAACCGCAACGATAACAGCATCTGCGCTAACAGCATCAAACAAGCCACACAAGCAAAAACACCCACACCAAAACTCCAGTAGCTCTTGCAGCACAAGTAGTATCTTCACACCAGCAACAAAATACCATTTATGGATAATCAAACGTTTTCCGAGTTTAACAGACTTGACTGAGTGACAAGCCATTAAAAGGGAGAGGTCTGTGACATGAGGACACTGAAGGCATACACCGTTGCCCATCTTTTCCACTAACCCTCTTAAATGTACAATAATTTTGTTGTCAAGCTCTAATCAGTTTAAATATCCAGTCTTAGTGTATAAGTACATAAGTCTTACTAGACTAAGATATAATTTGAGCAGCTAGGATGCTTATCCCTTAACTCCTAGATCTCCAGCGACAGAGACAGTCACAAAATGTGGGGTAGGGTTAGACATACGTCCTTTCAAACGGTATCTCACAGGATTACTGAAACACTGCCTGACCTACCACATCCACACAGACCAATTGGGTAAGTTCATTTATCGGTACTAGTATGCGCATATAGTTAGGGTAATGGTAAGGAATCACATGTGGAAGTCGCACACCGAACTAAAGCTTCAGGAAGCACTGAGGATGCCAACTACATTCGTAAGCAAACTGCCCTTGTCTATAGAGAGGCAATCCGGGATATCTAGGTACGGAATGGGAGGTTTCCCAGATAAGATTTAATTAATGATCTGATTGGGGTATTAACTAATCAGGTCACCAGTCACGGAAACACACATCATTCTAGACACCAGAAGCACCTGCAGCACCTGCTGGACCAGCTGCACAAGCCTCACCAGCCTCATCAGGTGCACAAAGATACCAACTGCACCAACAGCAGCAGCTGCACTAGCAGCATCAGCCTCTCCAGCTGCATCAACAACACCAGTTGCAACAGCCTCACCAATTTCACCAACAGAAGCGTCACCTGCACAGTCAATACTGTAGCACCAATCACAATATTAACATCAGCAGTATATGTAATACCAACAGCACCAGTCGCACTAACAGCAACAGCAGTAGCAGCAGCATCATAGCACCAGCCATACCAGCACGTGAGCAGCACCAGTATTAGCCGATTAGGAGCAGGCAGGAATAACAGAAGCTCAACAGTGGATTAATGAATACTTGACAAGAAGGAAGCAGTGATTTATTGTCAGGGTGGAAATGTGGGAAATGAGAATGTTTACGAGTGGGATTTCCGTAAGTGTCAATACCTGGAGCAGTGTTGTTTCTTGGGTAAGCACACACACATATACAGACACAGGACAAACTGCCTGGGGTTTTGTGGAAAACAGCGAATGTAGTCCGATTTTTAAGAAAGGTGGTAGACAGCCTGCACTAAATTGCAGACCAATGTCGCTGAAGATTATCAGGAAAAGAGGGGTTTTGAGCACCACTAACCTTTTGGAGTTCTATGAAAAGGGTAATGGAAGTACAAGATTGAGAGGAATGGTTAAACTGCAAACTTCTTGGACTGTAAGAAGGGATCTCGACACGTACCCCACAAGACTGGTTTAAAAACTAGTGAAGGGAGGAATACGAGGGAAAGTATACAGTCGATAAGGGAATACCTGACAGGAAGGAAACAACGTGTGTCGGTCAGAGACGAATTTTTGTCAGAGTGGGGCATGTGTTGAGTAGGGTTCCACAAGGGTCAGTTCTAGATCCAGTGCTGTTTTTTGTATACGTGAATTACATGATGGCATAGATAGAGTCAGAGGTGTCCCTGTTTGCAGACAAGTTTGAAACTGGTGAAAATACAAGAGAACGAGGCTCGGGTAAGCCTTACAAGGTATCTGGACAGGCTGCAGGCCTGGTCCGAAGAATGGCTCCTGGAGTTTAACTCCAGCAAGTGCAAATTTATGATGGTTGGGTAAGGATAAAGAAGACGGCAACGGGGTACAGCCTAAGAGGTCAGAGGCTGCAAAACTCACTAAAGAAAAGGGTTTTGGGATGAGCATCATACCGAGTACATCTCCTGAGGCCCCACATCCCCCAAAAATAACTGCTGCAGCAGTTATTCGACTCTAAGTAAGGAGTGATTCAGGCCCACTGTACAAATACATCAGACCCATACTGGAGTTGCAGCCCCAATTTTGGAATCACACAGGGTCAATCCCGTCAAGAAGTAGAGAAAGTACAAAGGTTTGCAACAAGATTAGCCCCGGAGCTAAGGGGTATGTCCTATGAGGAGAAGTTAAGGGAACTCAACCTGGCAAACACTGGAAGATAGGGGGAATAGGGAGGACATGATAACAACATAAAAATGCTGAGAGGAATTGCCCTTGGGTGGAATAGGGACAGGTTGTTTCAGAGATAGGATATAGCAACAATGGGTTGCAACTGAAGCTGAATGCTCAGAAGAGTTGCAGGGATGTTAGGAAATATTTCTTCAACCATAGAGTTGTCAGGAAGTGGAACAGTCTGGAGAGTGATGCAGTGGGGGTAGGATCCATACACAACTTTAATTGACATGTATGATAAAGCTCATAGAGCAGGGAGAGTGGTAAGTACACACACACGCCCGCGACAGTAGAAAAAGACATAGCATCGAAAATCAAGTCTGACCCCAAACCGTTGTATGGCCCCATTAGAAGACAACAGTCAAAGACCAGGTGATCAGGCTGAGGAAAGAAGGTGAGGAACTTACAAAAAAACGATCAATTCAGTGTGGGGTGTGTGTGTGTGTGTGTGTGTGTGTGTGTGGGGTGTGGGGTGTGTGTGTTGTGTGTGTGTGTGTGTGTAGTGTGCACTTACCTAGTTTGTACTCACCTAGTTGTGGTTGAAGGGATCGATTCACAGCTCCTGGCCCCAACTCTTCACTGGCCGCTACTACGTCACTCTTCCTGCTCCATGAGCTTTATCATAACTCTTCTTAAAACTGTATATGGATCCTGCCTCCACTAATCATTCCCAACTATTCCACTTCCTGAAAAACTCTGTTACTGAAGAAATACTTCCTAACATCCATGTAATTCATCTGAGTCTTCAACTTCCAACTGTGCCCCTTGTTGCTGTTTCCCCATCTTGGAACATCCTGTCTCCGTCCCCCTGTCGTTTCCTCTCAGTATTTATATGTCGTTAAACATATCCCCCCCATATCTCTCCGTCCTCCATGTTTGTTAGGGTCAATTTCCCTTAACCTCTCTTCATAGGACATACCCCCTTATCTCCGGACTAGTCTTGTTGCAAACCTTTGTAAATTTCTCTAGTTTCTTTAAGTGCATGGCTAGGTGTGGGTTTTCCCAAAATGGGAAATGCATTCCCAATATGGGGCCTAACGTACACGGTGTACAGGGTCCCGAACGATTCCTTATTAAGATGGGCGGGATGCTGTTCTTAGGTTTGCGCCGTATGCAGCAGCAGTTATTTAATTGATGTGCACCTCAGGAGATGTGCCGGTGTTATACACACCCCAAGATCTTTTCCTTTAGTGAGGTTTGTAGTCTCGGGCCCCCTAGACTGTACTCCATCTGTGGTCTTCTTTGCCTTCCACAATCTTCATGACTTTGAATTTGATGGGGTTGAACTCCAGGACCACTTGCTGGGACAGGCCCGCAGCCCGTCACGAAACCCTTTGTAGTTCTACCTGGTCCTTTTCCGATTTGGGTTTATCTCATCAACTTCACATCATCCGCAAACCGGATACTTCGGAGTCGATTCCTTTGTCATGTCCCTTCACAAATACCAGAAACAGCACCGGTCCTAATGATTATCCTGTGGAACCCCCGCTCGTCACAGGCGCCCACGCTGACACCTAGCTACGTACTATTACTCTCTGTTGTCTTCCTGACAGGGATTTCCTGATCAATTGCAGTGCCTTCCCTGTTATCCTGCCTGGTCTTCAAGCTTTTGCACTAATCTCCCGTGTGAAACTGTGTCAAACGCCTTCTTACAGTCCAAGAAAATGCAATCTACCAACCCCCCTCTCTCTCTCTTGTTTCTTACTGCTGTCACACTGTCATAAACTCCAGTAGGTTTGTGACACAGGATTTCCCGTTCCTGAAACCGTGCTGGCTGTCGTTGATAAGCTCATTCCCTCTAGGTGCTCCACCACTCTTCTGCTAATCTTTTCAATGACTTTGCATATTATACTTGTCAGTGAAACTAGTCCGTAGTTTAATTGGGACTATATTTTCTGACTTCCATACCATTTGGCAGTCGCCCTGTACTGATAGATGTTGATAGATGTGTTAAAGCTTGCTGTTAGGGGTACACATAGTGCCTCTGCTTCCACTCATCGCCTCTGAGGGATCTCGCTCTCTTAGCAAACCTCTTTACTTCTTCCTCGGTTGTGTGTATTGTGTCCAATACATAATGGTGTACCCCACCTCTACGTCTTTCTGGAGTCCTTTCTGTCTCCTCTGTGAACACTTCTTTGAATCTAATGTTGAGCTCCTTGCATACTTTGGGGGTCGTTTTTTTGTGATCTCTCCTCCTTTTTTCTTCAGCCTTGTTACCTGGTCCTTGACTGTTGTTTTCCTCCTGATTTTGGCTGTACAACAGCCTCAGGTCAATATGGCTTTCGCTGCTGTTCTTTTCATGTTTCGTTGGGCCCCCCTTCTTACCTGTGC